>CAKAKR010056833.1:0-21789 GCA_916700685.1 Adelosebastes latens | reverse complement strand
CTCAATGTGGCCCTAATACTCCGTAGTACATTGTCTCTTTGGCCCTCACTGCATTAGACTTATATACTAAATACTTAGACTATAAACTGTGTTACCTTCATCACAATGATCACATTTTTTTTGCGGCTCCAGACAGATTATTATTTATTTAATTTTTTTGCCTAAAATGGCTCTTTTGATAGTAAAGGTTGCTGACCCTGAGTTAGACGAAGACTGTGTCTGTGGACGAGGGGAGATTGTGTCTCAGGAGTCGTGCGTTGTCCAGCACGCTGCTGGAACACGTGTTGTGTGTCTGTGTGACTTGTTCTTGCCGCCGTCAGCTCTGGCCCGGTTCCCACAGCTCCTCCGGTGTCCGGTCTCTCTGCTGCTTTTTAAGACTTCAGCCGCCGCCGCTGCACACACAGGTGCGTGTTTACACTGAGAGATGATTTGATATTTTTTCCTGTACGTCACTCGCCCCCCCGGGCGCCGCATTGTGTTTCCTCGGCTCTCCGGGCCGATAGCAGATTAGCCCTGTCAGACCGCCGCTTTATCAGCCGTGCTGTCCGCCAGCCAAACAAATGACAGCAGCCCTCCACACGCCCGCCGCCGCCGCCGCCGCCTCTCCCTCTGTGACAAACGACACGTCAGCCCATCTCCTATCCATCCCTCATCCATCTCATATCGCTGCCAACGGGGTAGATTGTCACACGGATGCCCTTACAACGGCCGCCAGCTGTGAACACGGGGCATCCAGGTCGTCGCCTCGGCAGTTTTTTGGCAGTGAGGTCGGTACTTTTAGGACAAAAAGTCCTGCTGTTATCCGCCTGATGAACAACACACTCTAGGTTCTGATCCAACTGCTGCTGTCGAGGCCTGATATACTGCATTTAGAGCTCAGTATGTCTTCATACTGGGGCTGAAGAGAAGACGTCAGAATCAGGTCCAAACGTTCCCATTACAGCAGATCTACGATGATACTCATCTGTCTCTGGATATTATATGAAACACCGTTATAGGACATATCAAAGGGGAGCTGTGACGCAGGTCACCGGCGCGGGAAGTACAACATGTTCTTTCTAAATGCACGATGTTTCCAAAGTCGTTGAGTTTAAATAATCGTGATTATAGCCGATGCACACGCCAGTCCAGTCAGTCCAAACATGTTGGTGCAGTGGATTGTCAGAGTTGTATTAACAAAATTAAGAAATAAACTTTGTTAAAAAATAAATAAATTAATAAATAAATCCATTTCAACTGGGTATGGGCTCAGTATTTACCGACTTATATTGAGAACAGAGAGGAGATTCATCCTCTCTGAGCTGAGTACAGAAAACAACAAAAGTGCTTCTACCAAATAGATTGCACTCTTTTTGATGACTGAATAAATACTACTTACTTCTTGTGTAAATCAGCGTTCTGGTTTTAGAATAATAAACCAACATGAATAATGTGAATGACTAAGTGTGACTGACCCGTCTCACCCTGCACTCTGTAATCTGACGTTGTAAGGAGGAGGTGACCCGACCAGCCAAAGGCGTCCGTCTCCGATGCTGATCTCCAATCAGCGCTAATGCTTGTCAAGTATTCTCCACCTCCGCCTACTTCCAGGCAATTAAAATAGCGGCCAGAGCGTTTACACTAAGTGCTCCAATTAAAGCGGAGAGAGAGGGCTGTGGGTGAGATCAATTATGATCCAGCGTGGAGGATGACAACTCGCTTTCTTCTTTGCAACATCTCACTCTTTGGCCTCTCGTCCTGTTTTCTCCTCTTTCACTGACGCCTGCAGGCACGCTGCCGCTCCGTCGACAGCACAGAGAGTCAAGATGTGAAACTAGAAGAAGTGCTTGTAAGAAAACAACAACAACAGAGTACAATGTAAACTACCACAGGCTCACAAAACACACAGTTCTGCAGCCGTGACGACCTCCTGACTCCAACATGGGCGATGGGAACACAGCTGAAGAATCACACTGAGCTGAAGAAACTCTACCAACTTGTAAACTTTAAAATGTGTTTTAAATGCGTTCCTCGGGCGTTCACGGTCTCTGGAACATATTACAACCTGTCAACCTTCATTCATTTGATTATATTAGGACTCTCCGCTGTTCCACATTTGTTTTTTAACACTTTTCTGCTCTCACAATGATTGATTTTACAATGTTTCTGTCATGAAAGGCAGAAAGCAGAGATGTAGTGGGACATTTAGTATTCACAGCATGTAGGTAGGTAGCAGCAAACAGCAATACAGTGACTGTGGTCTGTTATTACTGTGCTCACTAATTTTGTGAATGTCATTGAGCAGTTGCAGAAGCATGTATTTATTATTTGTTGTGACACCTCCATCTCCATCTCCATCCTCCACACGGCTTCATACCAAAAGTTTACAGATTGATTGTCAAGTATTTAATCCTCTTATCGACATGGGAGTGGACAAATATGCTGCTTTATGCAAATCTATGTATATATTTATTATTGTAAATCAATTAACAACACAAAACAATGACAGATATTCCTCTTTCTTCTACTTCTATTTCCTCTCTCGTGTTTCAAGGTTTTTTTTTTGTTTCCTTTCGAGACTGTTTCTCTTTTGTTCTTCTTCTTCTGTTTCCCCTCTTGTCCTCTCTTCTTCTCCTCCTCCTCCTCCTCCTCCTCCTCCCTCTCCCTCGCTTCATTAGCGATGCCGTCCTTCTCGCGGCCCTACAAGGACTAACTTGATGGGAGACAAATCCGAGTGATTAACAACGATTAAGAAACACGCTAGAAAAATACGACGGAGCCGCGCGGGACCGGCAACCTTGTCTTTTAACGGCGCTCTAATCCCGAGAATTTACAAGCAACAGATGGGTTTCCATTTCCATCCCAGATTTATCTCTCTGTGTGTGTGATTCTTGGAAACATACTGAACCGGACCAACCCTCCTCAGACATTAACTGTTGTAACTGTTAAAGGTCAAACTCATACTGAAACTTCTCTCTTCCTCCATCTCTGTTTAACCTTTTACAAGTTTAACTTTTCTTTTAGAAGTCAATTAAGAACAAATTGATATCATGAAGAAAAGCCAAATGCCTCGGAGGAGGTCAAAGTTAGATGTGAGATTTCTACAAATAAATGCATTTAACAAAAAGGGAAAATATAAGGTCAAATGTCCGGATAGAACAGTCACTCTGTCCGGGTCCGGGTCCGGGTCCGGTTCTGGGTCCGGTCCGGGTCCGGTCCACCATTTGGTGATGCCTAAGTTATAACTTTTCTTTTTTATTGCCTCACTGTGTCCTGATGACGGCGAGCAGCTCTGACACGTCACACTACATAGGACCAACATTTGTGAGGGCCCAGTTTGTTCAGTGTTTCACTGAATCTGCATGACATCAGATGGTGACACACACTCATTATACAGATGTGCATATATGCAATATGTTGACTGTCCAATGAGTCCCGGCCCGTTGGCTCAAACAACAAGAACCATGGAGGAAAAACTGTATTAATAAGACCCAACAGGTCGTAAAAACAATGTGAAACGCGTGAATGAGACCCAGACCGAGGCTGGAGCGAGGGCTGGGAGGCGGAGTTAGCGAGCCGTGACGACAGCGTGACGGCTGTGACCCCGTGGTTGAACGGGCGCTACTGCACCTGCTCCATGGGCCCAATGGATGAGGAGGATCGCCAGAAGATCCGGGTACTTTTCTACTCGGTAGTCGAGTCATTTTGGCTTCATGCTCCACTGAGACACTTTCACAGGAATGAATGCTGCACGACAAACCACCGCGACAACTTGCGGAGTCTTCGTGCACTACGTGAAAGCCGTGATTTTTCTGGCGCACAGACCTCACGCCGGCTTCACTACGGCGAGCATAAATCAGGCTTTAGTGTGTGTGTGTGTGTGTGTGTGTGTGTGCGTGTGTGTGTGTGTGTGTGTCAGTGAGATGGAGAGATGGGGGAGAAAATGTCTGTGCTTGTGTTTATTGAGGTCATTTTCAATTTGCTGTTGCAGGGTTTTTACCTCGAGGACATGTGAAACACACACACACACACACACACACACACACACACACACACACACAAACACACACAGAAGTGTGTAGGTGTCACCAGCCTGATAGGATCCTGTCAGTCAATCTGTCTCCCGCGGCTACCGAGAGCTTCGTCCCGCCTCCCAATCTAAACTTCACTCCTACAGTGATTTACACTCCTCCTCCCTTCTTCCCTCCCTCTCTCTCCCTCTATCTCTTTATTTATGGAGAAGAGGAGAAAAAGGAAAGAGGGGAGGAGAGGGAGGGAGACGAGGATAAAGGAAGGTAGGAAAGGAGGAAGAGATTGAAAAGAGGGAGGAGAGAGGAGGAAGGAGGGAAAGGGAACAAGTTATGAAGAAGGGATAGGAGAAAAAAGAGGGAGAGGACGCAGAAAGAAGAGTAGATGTGGTCGTGGCTGGAAGGTAACATGCAAATAGTGAAACTGGTGAGATGGTTGAGGTCAGGAGGTCTTCGGGAAGCGAGCAATTTACAGGTTACCTTCTAGCAGGGTCTGAAATTAACTTTTTTCACTTCCTGCCACTCAGAAATTTTATCTGCAACTTTTGAAATCTCTGCGCTAAACGAAGGAATAACATTTTAGATCTGGTGTCATTCAACGTTCGAGATATTTTACATAAACTACATTTTACAAGACTACATTTGAACACATCATGATAAAGTTGTAATTTACCTTCACCAAATAGTCATTTTTACTGAACAGAGCTTGAATGCACCATACAATAATCAATGGAACCTCCGTTAATGTTAGTAACTCCAGTCAGGACGGTGCTGTTAACAGCTAACGTTACTAACTCTCCTCCTGATGATTTCAACATTGTTCAGTGTCGCTTTATCAGGGAAACAATAAGGTGCATCCCTCAGGTTTAGTAGCGCCACGTTGAGTGCTTTTTTCTCTCTCCGCTGTGTCTCCGGTCCCAAACAAACTGAAACATGATACGGCGTTCGTGTGCCGTTGCGTCATTGTGCATGCAGAACTGTTGGAAAGCATCAATACAGACGAATCAATATCGGACAATCGACTCGGACGACTAGAAACTGGATCTCAACGGGAACCGATTCTCTATTCCCATCCCGAGCATTTTCCCTTCTTCTGCCAAAGTGGTGGATGGCCAAATGATTTTACCCGCCGCTGCCAACAATTTAACCTGCATGTGGCGAGTGCTAATTTCAGACCCTGCCTTTTAGACACGACCAGTAGATGGAGGAGAGAAGACAGAACGGTAGGGAGAAATGAGGGGTAGCGAGAAAGACCAGAGGATAGGGAGGAAGGAAGGAAGGAAGGAAAGAGGAAAATATGTAAGAGAAAAATAGGAATGAAAACAAGGAAATGAGGAAGCAGAAAAGGAAAAGAGAGGAAAAGGAGAGAGATGAGGAGAGAATGATGAGTAAAGACAAATAAAGGGAAAGGAGGAGGCAGAAATCAATGATGATTACACATTAAAACCACACAGCAACATGGCAGCTTCAGGTGTGAAGACACCCGACTGTGTGTGTGTGTGTGTGTGTGTGTGCGTGTGTGTGTGTTGCTAATTCGCCTGCCTGGATTCACACGTACTCGATAATGATTCACACAGTCAACTGACAGCTGACTGTGATTCATGCAGAGACACCAACAGAGACAGAAGCAGTAATAAACGTCTCAAAGCCACATCAGCGGTGCGGCGCGGCGCGGCGCGGCGCGGCGAGCCTCCGCTGATCAATACGAACACACACACATTGTTGGGTGAATGACTAACTCCTGTTCTACTGGGGGGGTTAACATGTAATGTTTGTCCTGATGGTGGCGCCAGAGGAACGGTCATGTTGTTACCTAAATCACAGGTTCATCATCTGCACGGTGCAGCATGCTAACATCATGAACGTAGCATGTAAACAGCTATTGGATGTTAACATGTTGACTTCAGAGTCAGAGCACGTAGCCGCCAGACGTTCAGGTTCTAGTAGAGTAGATGAAGGCGTGTAAACACAGTTACTGTGGGGAACATAGATAAAGCTCGATATGGCCTCATTTGGTACGATGGATGGTCTGGTGTTGTGGTGGTGTTAGTAACGGATACAACAAATTCAACGCTAAACTATGAACCCTAACCAACGCTGTGGGCGGGAACGCTATCAACCGCTTTAGTCAAGAACACATCCAGCTTGTCAGCATGCTAATGTTAGCATTACATTAGCATGCTCACAGTTTGCAAAGCATCCAGTGTCGCTGATCGATGTATCCTCAACGGTTCGTACGATGTCTTACAAGAAGTTATTCCTCATTCTTTGTGCGTTCAAAATGTCCAGCAACACGTGTCAACTTCCACCTGATACATGCATGCACGTCTTTTCAAAATAAACTTCCGGCTTCACAGGTAGTTAGGTTTAGGAAAAGATTGTGGTTAGGGTTAAAATAACTACTGAAGTGGAGAAAGTACTGAAGTTACGTGACAAATAAATCAACGTTGACTTCTGGTTTCACACGAGACATGAACAGCGGTCTCCTGGTGAAAGTCTGGTGACCGTCCCATCCACCCCGACCTCCTCCCTACGCAGCGTTTGTCGCTCTGGATCACGGTTATGTGGATTACATACAAATTAATTTTGTGGGATATACAGTATACAAATTAGAGTGCATTACATTTCGTAGGTATAGCTACAAACAGTGGATGAGAACATTCTTCACTGATAGCAAGAAAATCCTCCATCATCTGAAAATCGATCCGAACACATAACTCTGATTGTAAAACTCTCAACAGTTACCGGATAACACACGATGTTTTAAGGTCAACGCGTTAATAATGTGATCAGCTCACGCTCAGCTGAGTGGAACGATGACTTCTGATTGAAGAGTAAAATATAGAAGAGCAGGTTGAAATCAGGCCGAAGCCTAAAGACTAAAGACTAAAGACTGTCTCCAGCAGCAGCCAGGAGGACGGTAAACAACAGAAACAGGAAGTACCAACAAGTTCTGGCAGCAAGACTCAGAGCCAGTGGGTTTTGTTATCATGGTGTGTGTGTGTGTGTGTGTGTGTGTGTGTGTGTGTGTGTTTCATTACGTTTCTATGACATTTTAAGAGTGCAACTTCCATTCAGCTCGGTCTCACCTTCCCACACTGTCATATCCCGGTGCTAATGAATGTCTCAGCGTGAACACACACACACACACACACACAGACACACACACACACACACACACACACACACACACAGAAGCCATTTGTTTCAGTGCCTCAGCCTCCCACTCACAGACACTTGCAGTCCCACATTAACATGAACACACTCCACAGTCACACCTGAAGACGAGCCTCCGCTTTACTTTGTGTTCAGTGCTAATGAGCAAATGTTAGCATGCTAACACACTAAACTAATATAGAAAACACGCTACGCATTATGCTAATAATCAATACACCGCTCGGCCCCGACACTTCAAACTCTGACGCTCTACGTACCTCTAGTGTCAGTTTTGGACGTGTCAGGGACGGTGTGTCAGTTTCCTGTTGTAACATGCATGCAGTGTCTTTTCAAAATAAACTTCCAACGCCTCCCACACGTAATCAGCTAAACCGCTCTGCGCTGGCTGTGCTTCTCCAAGTCCGTCTCTAGCTCTCCCGTCAGCTCCGTTCTCTTTATCCATCCATGGTCAGCTCCATCGGGGCCGTTTCAATGCAGAGAACACAAATGTCAGTATCTGGGTGCTCTACAGTTGTAGCGTCGGCCCATTTGACCACGGAGATACGATAACGTTTCCTTCTAACTTTTTCACACTTTTTTTCGGACTTTTTTTCGGATATTTTGCAGACATTTTTCTGCTTTTTTCGGAAATATTTCAGATATTTTTTTAGACTTTTATTCAGACATATCGGCCTTTTTTTGGACGTATTTCTGACTTTTGTTTGAACATATTTCTGTTTTTTTTCGGACATTTTTCGTCCTTTTTTTGGGGCATATTTCGGACATACTTTGGCATTTTTTCGTCCTTTTTTCGGAAATATTTCAGTTATTTTTTGGACATAATTCAGCCTTTTTTTTTTTTTTTTACTTTTTTTTCAGGCATATTTTAGCTTTTTTTTTTCCTCTGACTTTTTTCAGCCTTTGTTCTGACTTATTTTCGGACATATTTTGGCCTTTTTTAGAAGTTAGCATGCAGCTTAAGCTCTGCTCTGTCTAGCTCTGCTTTTCCTGTCAATGTGTGAAACCCAAAGTGTTTCCATCCTTTACTGGATGTGTAGTGTTTACCACGCTGGATTTAACATGTGAGGGTGCAGGTCGTATCCACGCTGATCCTCCAACGTTTTAGACTTTCTGAGGTTTGTTTTGGTTGACGGATACGGAACGGATATGACGTCACGTTACTCAGACTACTACAATAAAAGCGGTAACTTCCTTCTACCTCCACATAGACTCAAATGAAGCAAATATATTGATTCTGGCATTAAAAAAAAGTGCGATACATCCCCCTAGTTGTTATGTATGCAACATGTGAGGACTTGTGAGCAGTCAGATTAGATATAAAAACAACCATGTATGTTCTTGGAAGAGATGGAGAGAGAGAGAGCTGCATTAATACTTAAAGCTGCTGCCATGACAACACAGCTTGACTGGCAGTCTGAACAGAAATGAGAAGCACGCACACACACAGAAACACACTCCTGGCATGTAGAGATCTGTAAGAAAGAAGTCCAGGACGCCAGTATGAATGAGGCGAGCAGTGTGTGTGTGCGTGTGTGTGTGACACCGACAACAACAGCCATGAATACATGTCCATGTTCACAGAAAGCATATTGTCTGCTGCTCAATGGAGGGAAATATCTCTCTCTCTTACGCACACACACAGAGGTCATACTGATAATCACAAACCATGTAAATGTTTAATAAGCCACACACACACAGACACAGTCCATGCATACCTAATCACTTAATCATCATAATAATCACATAGTGTCTTCCACCGTCCATTTACACAAAACATATTGAGGAAAAATAAACAACATAATTAGGAAACATTTTTAAAAGGTGTCATCAATAATTATTCGTTCTCGTTCTGCACTAAATTATGATAATGTATGAAATATGGAAGTTTTACTGCTGAGATTTCAAACTTTCTAGAACAGGCAGAGCTGTCGGTCCATGTTCTTGTTGCAGATGCTCTATTTTCCTGGAAGCCTTGAACTACCCACGATGCACTTTCCCCCAAGACGACGCTCCGTGTTTCCCAAGAACACGTTTCTCAACACTGATGCAGAGTTTGTCATATTTATTAGACACGTAAGCCTCCTATGATGCACGGCAGGTAATCATTGCATACGTACTGCGATATGAAATTGCATACATACATTTCAAAGCTCCGTCTGTACGTTACGACGACAATTAACGATATATTGATTTTGTAAAATCTGATAACCATGAAGAGTTAGCAGCTGTCAACACCTTACACTTCTAAATGATGACTCTTCTAGGGATGTTACGATACCAACACCAGTGAAATTACACGATTCTCAATATCAATTCGATACCACAGTATAAAACAACATTAAAACAATAAATCCTGTACTTCAACACACACTCCTTTATTATTGTTGTCATACAGGTGTTTGTTCTGAAGTTAATCAGGTCATAATTCCCTCTCTATTATCTATCTTATATTCCTGTGAAAACATCTGGATATATTCAAGTTTCTCTCCAAAAACTACATTTTACAAGATTGCATTTGAACGCATCATGATAACGTTGTAATCTACCTTCGCCCAATACTCATTTTTACTAAACAGAGCCTGAACGCATCATAATGTAACTGAATGGCCCCGTTGTTTGCAGTGTAGCATTATTATCATCCCCTGGACGAGTCGATAGTGAGTTTACTGCATCCCAAAGATATTCTCTGTCGTGTCTGACACGACGCCGTTTGTCTCGAGCCCTGACGGTGACTACGGTATTGTAGAAAAACAAGTACTGTCACGTTTTCAGAATTTTGGCATCGACCTGGTACTGAAGTATTGGTTCTCGTGACACCCCTTATCTCTTCTTGCTTGTCTCAGACACACACTGAACATATAGAACAGCTTCAAAGAACTCCTTAAAACCCACCTCTTCACCAAGGCCTATATATGGCCTCTAGCTACTGTTATGTTCCGTTTGTTGTGTCTATTTATGTCTATGTTAAGCGTCCTTGGGTTTCTTGAAAGGAGCTATATAAATCCAAGTTATTATTATTATTATATAAAAATAATTGAAATCACTCACTCTCTCACACACACAAGCTGATCCACAGTGTATCTGAACGGTACTCCCTGCTCCCTGCACAGGGGATGTCAGTTAAAGGAACTTCCCTCCATTTGGAGCACCCTGCAGCGTCACCGACGCAGACATCACTTCCTCCGTGCGTTGGCAACGTTAACACCTCAGATATCTGCTGCTGCTACTGTGGATAATGTACACAAACTGCCGGGACCCTGAATTAATAGTTAGATATCAATAACATTATCGTTAAACTCAGCAATACTCAGCGAACAGCGACGTCTCCAGAGCACCAACACCGGCTGTGGCAGGAGTGCTTACAGAAGATAACATTAGTGGCTAGCATTGCCCTATCTCACTTAACATGGCTGAATACCCTGAACACACACACACACACACACACACACACACACACACACAAACACACACACACCAGTGTGACCCGTGGACCGGAGCCATGGTGAAAAATGAAACAGGTAATAAATATTGACCAGAACTCAGCGTACCCTTGGACAAGCTTCCATACTGTGTGTGTGTGTGTGTGTTTGTGTGGACCAACCAGCTCCATCTGTCACTCCAGGTGGCCACTCACACCTGGGCACCGACACACAAACACACACACATACACACACACACACACACACACACACCACAGGCTTCTAAATGCTCAGTGAGTGTTTGTGTTGAGCAGTGAGAGGATGCACACACACACACACACACACACACACACACACACACACTGATTCTTCATGTAAACTTCATCTCTTTACAAACACTCATGTTGTTCCTGTGATACAGTTCTTTTTGGCTAGTTCCCTTTAAACAGTCACCGATTCCCTACAGTATACACAGTCACGTGTTCCCTATGTGCCCTCCTCTGCATGTCCTTTACATGGACTCACTTGTTCCCTAAAATCAAGTATTACAGAAACTTCTTAACCTGCAGATCCCATCTGTTTGGTTACCAGGTTAATCAGGGTTAGGACCTGATTTAGGAGAAAGAACATTACAGATGAACACTTCCTATCCTAACTTAAGAAAGGAAAAGTGTATTACACAAGAATCCTGAAATAACCTCTAACCTAACTTAATGATAACCGTTAAGCTTCTAACTGTAATTATTCTTTGGATTCCTCTCCAGACGTTACCAACACCTCAAACCCATCTGTCTTTGTAGTTAAGTTTGTTTTTGCTCCATTAGTTTTGTACATTTCAGCGTATGTTTCAGTGAGAAAAACAACGGTTATAAAGTTGTTTAGCTTGACGAGATGAGAGAAGTACTTTTCCTGCTTGGGTCGGAGTCGATAACGTTACTCGCTGCTGTCGCTGCCACTCTCTCTCTCTTACTCCACCACTCACTTCCCGCGTACACACACACACACACGTCGGCCACCGTTGCTCTCCGACTTGCTCTGCACACCGGAGAGGCTTCAGTTGGTTGCTGTCTCTTCACTTCACCACTAGACACCGCCAGATCCTTCACACTGCACCTTTAACACACTCATTTGTTCTCTATTTGCCACTTCACATTGTTCAAACTGTAATCACGAGCAGGACTTTCTCACACCAACGACATCTCCCACTTGGTGAAAAGAACTACAAACATGTCAACAAACTGTTGGCAGAATGGCTGTGAATGCACCACCGCTGGCTTCAAAAGAAAAATGAACAGTAACACTACTACGATCAATTCCACTTATTATACACCTTGGTATAATGAATGTCACATGTCCTTTTCTTCTCCATCCAGCCGACACCGTGTGAATGCAGCACGTACAATTACTTATAATTGTCTCTATATTGTATATGCAGGGATCCATATTAATTATTCACATGTACACACACACGTGTTCCACACATGAGATGCACATGTTAGTGTCAAGTCTTTACATACGTACACTCATCCATTCCTTATATAGAGTCAGGGAAAAAAATGTTTCCCTGCAAACATATGCTTCACTCATTTCTTCACACTTTAGCACGTGTTTTCTTCCCTCTAAACACCTATATGCTCCGTGTAGACACATATACAATCATTCACTCTCTGTAGAAGGACACTTCTCTGCAAACGCATTTGTTATACAACTATGTTCCACTCATACATGGAGTTTGTGTGTGCAAACATGTGATGTAGTCCTGCAGACTGTAAACGTGCAGCTCTAGCCAGTAGAAGTGAACGTGCACCGACCTGCTGGATGAACGTGTGCGCTCCGTGGGGGCTGAGCAGCAGGATGGCTCGGCGCAGAGTGTCCCGGTACCGGTTGAGCTCCTCGGTCCTCATGGTGGTGAAGAGGTTGGTGAAGACTTTGCTGATGTTCCTGTCCACTCGCTGCAGGGCCACGTCCACGCCCTGACGGGACGTCTGGTCCAGGAAACCCTGCAGGCCGCGGATATCTGGAGGAAGAAAAGAGGGCAGAGAGTCAAATATATATCACTAAACATGTGTTTATCATCTGCAGAGACAACATTTAGAGATACAGGACAGAAATAATATCAGTAAACACACTACCTGTGTTCAACAACACTAAATAGTATTCCAGGAAATCATCACTGGTCGGTATTAGGGCCACATGAGGACAGATAAATAAATCTGAGATTTCGGGAATGAAGTCATAATATTATAAAGTAGTAATTTTACGTTTTATTTTCTTTTTTCTCGTAATATTCTGACTTTATTCTGTAAATCTCAGATGTTTTTTTTCCCTCAATGTGGCCCTAATACTCCGTAGTACATTGTCTCTTTGACCCTCACTACATTAGACTTATATACTATATACTCAGACTATAACGTAGCAGTGCAACCGATGTTAAAAGCCGGTCTGTAGCTCTGCTGATGTCAGACCGACAGCACAGAGAAGCCGACCTGAACACCTTCACTCGTCAATTACTGTTCAAAGCTGAGTTCAAACGTCTGCAGAAGCTGCTTTCATCTCCGCTGCCGTGCGAGCGTCCCGTGGGCACACATATTCTTCGTGACCCATAAAAACAAGCAAACCGCCGGGCACCAACACAACTTCAGTCAGAAGAAAATAAGAGTGGTGATGCTGCTGACGTCGGAGAAGGCCGCCATCGGAGCTGACTCGAGCTGACTGACACCATTATCTCTCTCTGCTGAGCCGCTGAAACAGACAGCGTCTATCCATCTGAGAGCATCATCTGGATTCCAAACTGCCAGAGAAGTTTCTTTTCCCTGACATCCAGACAAGGCATCTGTGTTGCGTTATGCTCCGTTATAGCTGGTGACAGGTTGTTTGGCCCGAACATCTCTTCCCCTTTTTCCTCCTCTCTTTTCCCCCTCCCTCCATCCTTCTCTGTCTATTAGCACTGACAGCTGGCTTGTTCCGAGTCCTGACTGACTCTAACTGCCACTCTCTCCTCCTACATTCCTTTTTTAACTCCAGCTGTTTCATCTCATCATCCCTTTCTCTCAGTTGGGATTTTTCACATTCACTTTCTCCCCCATTACATCTTCTGTCCATCCATTCATCCATCAGTCAGTCAGTCTGTCTGTCCCCCCTTCCTCTCCTCTAAATATCAGAAACAGTCACTATAGTGGAACAACGGGGAGCTCTGTGATTCACAGTCCTCCACTGAAGTCAGGCACCACTTGAGGCGGAGCTCTGCAGGAGGCTCCAGTTCATCCATCCATCCATCTATCCATCCATCTATATGCATGTTTCATAATCAGCAAAGCTGTTAATCAACTCATCCAGACAGCTGTCCACAAATCAGCTGTCAATATCAATCTTCATCTCCTCCTGGAAAATGCTTGAATCACCACGAAGCTGCAAACTTTGAGCGAAGCAGCGTTACATATCAGCATCTACATTATGTTACACACTGTTTAATATTCTGCTCAGAAGTTTGGGGACTGAATGTGAAGCCTCCATGCATCACTGCACTTTATCTGTAGATAACTCAAAAAACCTGTAGCAAACACATATTCATGCATATATAAATAAAAATCCTTTGCTCTATTCTTACCTACAGAGTGTGCAAAAACTTAAATGTTAGAAGTTGTAGCTTACACACCGGCGGCGTGGCAAATAAACAACAAGAAAATGCAAAATATTCGCCATGGAAAATATGATATGTCTAGGGCTTTTATTGTGAAAGGTGAGAACAGAAGGAGTGGATCTGGTCTGTCTTTGTCAAGGTTGAAAAGAGTAATAAAGTTTGCTGTTTTGGTTCAGACTACGGAGCCTCCATGTTGTTGTTTCATAAATACAGACGCGACTCAACCCGTTCTGCACAACGTGATTGGTTGATGCCTTTATTCACAGAGTGAAAGATCAGAAAAATCAGCCTTGTTCCGGAAAAAAAGTTGCTTTTTTGCTGCATAATAATCCCGTTCTGTGTGAAAGTATTAATGCTGTGTAACGGCTTTAAGTTCTTCAATCCAATCATCAACTTCCACTCAATCTTCACAGACCTCATCCTGCACTATGAACATGACATCTAACTAATAAAGACATCCAGATGTTAAAGTTATCACGCCCTTCCACCAATTCTTTCAAACCAAACAGCCTTTCTCAGGTACATTTTATTCAATTCAACTTATTTTTATATAGCGTCAAATCATAACAGAAGTTATCTCATGACACTTTTTATATAGAGCAGGTCTAGACCGTACTCTATAGTTTAGAGACCCAACAAGAAATCCCCCATTAGCATTGCATTGTTCTGGTAATACACTGTGGACAGGAAGAACTCCCCTTTAGAGGGTAGAAACCGAGAGCAGAACCGGGCGGGAACCGGCCATTTTATAGTCAACCTTCCCACACATTTAATCTCCAGCAAACATAATGCACACAGCGTCCTGTTTGTGAACTTGTTTCACCTTTTTATCGGTGTGCAGTATAAAAAATATGACTGTTAATAAATTATGAACTGAGATGAAGTTACAGTGCATTGAAAGTGTAAACAAGGACAAGTGATTAAGAGTGTGGAGAGCATCTTGAACCACAGGTAAAGAGATAGTTCAGGTGTTTCTCAGTGTGGTTGTATGAGGTATTTCTCCATAGTCAGTGTATTACTACAGTATCAGTACCAGGAGCAAAGCGATGTACTACTGTGGACGGGGGCAGGCTGAACGCATTTTAGACACCTAAAAAATCCATATCAGTTTAAGTGTACGCTATATTTAGAATATTCTCACCTCTTTACCTCGCTGTCAGACAGCTCTTTCTGAAGCCGTTATCTACGCTCTCTTTAAAGCCACCAGACTCCATTGAAAAAAACAGTGATTTTACCTCTCAGAACACAGGAGCTGCTGCTCAACGCTGCATCCATCGCTTAGTTTGTGTTATTGTGTGATATATATATATATATATATATATATATATATATAGAGCTTCAGTTCCCCGTCAGAAAGTGGGCCTTTTTTAGGTGTCTAAAATACGTTTTACTGCTTTGTCTGTTTCTCTAAACTGGGGGCATGCCGACCGCCATCTCCTGTAGGTAAGACACTGATTCTGGATAAACACCTCCTACAACCCCACTGAGAAACACCACAACCATCCCTCTAATGTGCTGCTATTAGTATTTCACCACACTCATCATACAGTATATACATGTATATCATCTCTTTGTCTCCAGTCGCTGCCTCACGGTATAAATCACCTGAATAAAGCATCTCTTATTATTGTTCAACGTGTAACATTCACATAATACATAACCTTTAGTATGTCATTATCAATAACAGCATTAGCATCAAATAATGCATCCCTGCACCACATGACCAGCATTAACATCCATTTACAACCCGTCAGTCTGTCCTGTTGTCTCTGTGTCTCCGTCCATCCTGCTCTCAGTGTGTCCGTCGTCTCTCTCCTCAACAAATGCTGTTGGACAACAACAAAATGAAAAATAAATAATCCCTCCTCTTCTCTCCAGCTCAAACACAAGCGGAGGGAGACTTGAAAGCAATTTGCCGAGCTCCTCGCCGGCCACAGCGTCTCATCAATTTCTCCAGAGCCACTTTGAGCAAGGCACTGTGGGGGGACGTACTCCTCTCCCAGCAGAAGAGCCGCCACTTATCTCTCCCCATCAGAGTCACACCGATCTCCTCCTCTCAGAGTCGCTCTCTGAGTTGGCAGGTCGACCGCCGGCCGCAGAGAATGTCTCACATTTCATTTAGATTCACCCGACAGGGAAATATGAGCGGATAGCAAATATTCAGAAGCCAAATATTTGCAGCGTTGTCGCTGTGCAGCAAACATTTCTGATATTTGCAGACAGCGTGATATGTAAATACAAATGTGACTTATGTGTTTGTCTGTTTAAACTGTATCTGGTAATGTCAGCGTTCTTCAGCTGAGAACAACAAACGTGTACCACATAGAACCACTACCAGTGTTTAGTGTCTATTAGCCCATTTAGTTTAGCATGTTTTAGCCCATTTATAACAGATAATATATACTTTACACAACTGCTCTTTTCTAAAGCATACTAGGGCTGCACAATTAATGGAATATTAATCACAATCACAATTTTGGCTTCCCACAATTAAATGAACCTGATCGCCTGAGCTATTGACGTTTAAAATGTGCCTTCTGCTCATAGAAAACTCTGTAGCATGTCTTGGGTATAGATATTATCTATACAGTACAACCAGTAGGGATGCACCGATACCACTTTTCTTCAGACCGAGTAAAAGTACTTACATTTGGGTACTCGCCGATACCGAGTACCGATACGAGTACTTCTCTGTGCCAAAAGACCCTCGTTAACAGCCAGCTGGAGGGTGTGAGCGACACACGAGGCGGTGCGCCGCGACCGGCTCTAGGTCGGCTTGGAAAGGCTCGGGCTGCAGCTTTACAGCGCTCCCGGCTCGGACCTCGCCGCACTGTGGACAAAGGGCTCGCTGCGCCCTCTCTCCCCGCCGGGGAGGGACGGGGCCCCCTGCTCCCGGTGCGACTGTCGACCGAGCGGACTGTCCTCAGTGCTAAGTGTAAAGTGGTATCGGTGCCATTGTATCGGAGCTGTTTTGCGAGTACGAGTACCTGAACACAGTATCGGACCCGATACCCGATACTGGTATCGGTATCGGTGCATCCCTAACAACCAATGTGTTTATGATTAAATTAAGAGCATTAAAATGTTTATCCAGCTCTTCATGTTGTAAATTTTGCTCTCGAAGTGCACCAGACTGAAGCATTTAACTTTAAAATGTAGCTAACAAAGGGAAGTTTTTCATATTGCAATATCATTTATATAGCAGAAACAAATATTGCTTTGTCAGTTTTTTTCCAACATTGTGCACCCTTCAATGTACATTAAGAGGAATGCAGCGCAGCATGGAACGGAAACAGTGTTCTGTTTACTTTAATGTGAAAGTGCAATAAAAATATGCTGTCTCTAAAATCAAAGAATAACCGTGATAAATAATCGGGATTATCATTTTGGCCATAACCGTGCAGCCCTAAAGCGTCCAATACGTTATAATCTTTTGAAATCCCTCCGTCCTAACCTCCACCGGTTGCTGTGAAACTCTGCACACCTTAAAAATGACCCGACTCCGTTAATCCATCACACTAATAACATCGTGCCTAATTTTATTGTTGTCAGAGCGACATTATTTCTATGTGTTGATTCAGTTATACAAGGTGATTTAAAAAGCTGCACTGTATCACCACATTACTGCCGGCCAACAGAACAACAGAGATGATTCATTGTGATGGATTATTATTATTATCTACTGTATCTGCAGCAGCTTCTCTGAACGCTGATTTACACAGAAACTGATGACTTCCTTGAAGGTAGGAGAGAGGAAAAAAAAAGTATGAAAAACGAATTCGGAAAAATAAAAAATGTGGTTGATATAAATCATCCGGGGTTTGGATGCAAAAGAACATTTTTCATCTCCATTAAAAAGGCCTTTCAGCAGCTCAGCTCAGCAGCCAGTTTTCATGCTTATTATTTGATCTTAAGGCAAAATTCAGACTTATTTAGTTGTTTGGCTGAAAATCTAGATTAAATTTAAGAGTGCTGGACGATCGGTTGTTTTAGAAGCAACATCTAGGACGCCTCATGGCAGCCCGACAGACACACTAATCAGTGCCGTTGTATCGGAGCCATTTTGCGAGTACGAGTACATGAGCACAGTATCGGACCCGATACCCGGTACTGGTATCGGTATCAGTGCATCCCTATCATGAAAGACGACCAGCGATTGGTTGGGAACCGACGTGTAGTCTCTCATGTCTTAAGTTAAGACAAGAAATGTATGACTCTAAAGCGTCTAATTTCACATAGTGACCATCATAACTGACATAAACATACCGTGTAGTCTGAACCAGGCGTTTAACGACTCAATGTAAAAGTTAACTTTCATAGTTTTAATCACTTTTGTTGAGATTTCACAATCAAAGTTTTGATCAGAATGAACTCAGGGAAGCCTCCTGTTACAGTCAATGTTTGATTTCCATATTTGGGGCACTTGATTTGCTTTACAGAGGCATGAAAAGCTAAAGAAGCCACTGAGTTGACAGTTTTGGTTCAGGCTGTTCAACACTGACCTGTCCTACAAAACTAAAACACCCTGAATGTGTTGGAGATATCTGCTGCTGAAATGTAAACCTTTGACCTTTAAAATCAAAAGATAGTCAAATAGTTTCCCACTTTGTTCCTGAACATCTTCCATTTCAAACCTCATTATTATATGTATTTATTTCTATATTTAGCTGAGGGTGCCTCACCTCATGAAGCTGACTTATTCAGGAAGAAGTGAGCTAACCGGCGACCGTCAGGTCACCGTGCTGCCTCCGTAACCACAGCAGCTCTGCACTTGTTCTTTGTAAACTTGCGGTCATACGGCTCATAGAAAGCGACATGTTCCTTCTGTTGCACTTACCATAAGTCAGCCTGAATAAAGCTCCCTGCTAAATGTTTAAACTGTGACTCGGAGAGAGGAAGCAGAGAGGTCCAGGTATCTCTTCCTGCTCCTGGCGACGCTTTCCTTCTCTGATCTGAGACGTCACTTTGCTTATGATTCACAGATCACAACAACAAAAAGCTGAGAGCGACGAGGCCCCGGCAGGACGATCGGGACATAAATACCCTGAGAGTTCACAACATGTCAGAGAGTATCGAGAGGGAACGATTCACAGCGTCCTTCTCTCCTCTCCACATGTTTTATTCTCGACCTGCCAGCAGGGGACACAAAACGACAGCAGGAGAGTGAAGACCGGTTGACAGTGACTCAGATTGACTCTATTCTGTTGTCTTTATTGAGAAATGATTAATTAAAAAAGGACAGAACGGGCCGAAAAAAACAAAAAACACATTCTAATCGTTCACCTTGAGGATAAACGAAAGGCAGAAAATAAAAAAACATATAAAAAGTCTAGCTTGTTGTAACCAACGGCTCAGTTTTAATTAAGTAACTCCGTTTTTAATGAATAGAAATGAGGGGTTTGATGGGATTTATTGTTCCGCAGTATTTTGGTCTGTTTTTTTATCTTTAATTTGAACGTTTTGTTCTCCGCCTGCCTTTAACTACCTGTTATTTCTGCATCAGGTGAACATTATGCACAAAACATCCATAAAGGAGGGAGTTATTTCAGCTTCTTTATCAAAATAAAACCGACAGGATGCATCACGTTGAAACGGTGCAGCGGAGATAACATAATGATTAAGAGTGCTATAATATACACAACAGCCACATTAGCTTATTTGTTCATATTTCCCTCTGGCATGCATGCAGCACCATTATACTATACCAGCCCCTCTATTTGCAGCATATACCAGCACCTGTGTGCTCACAGCGTCAACAACAATATTAAAATATGCGGTCATTTTGCTTATAAATATACAAATAATGCACCAAACGCGTCTGCATAACTCCAATAACCTTGTTCTAAATTATTTACAGCAGAATCATTGACAGCATCATGTAGCTGTTATCCAAATAATCCAATTTCAGCTCCTCAAAACAGAACAAATCTCTCCTACAGGCCACCTCCTCCTAACATACAGCGACCAGCTAACTCCGGCAAATGGAGCGCAGAGTCGTCCAGATATACTACGAGTGATGTCACCCTCTATTACCATATAGGCCTACACATCAGTGGAAAAGGTGATGTAATGTTTCCCGGGAGGAAAGGCGTTGTGGATATCTGAAATGTTCATTTTAACTAGGAAAATCTGAATTATGGATATATGCAATACATATCCCGTTTATTACACAGATACTTACTTAAGAAATCAATAATTTGAAAGAAAAGTGGTCCGTCAGAGTGAGGAACTGTGTCCATAGCAACGGTCTGCTATACATAGCAACGGTCTGCTATACATAGCGACAGTCTGTTATACATAGCAACGGTCTGCTATGCATAGCAACGGTCTGCTATACATAGCAACGGTCTGTTATACATAGCAACGGTCTGCTATACATAGCAACGGTCTGTTATACATAGCAACGGTCTGCTATACATAGCAACGTTCTATTATACATAGCAACGGTCTGCTATACATAGCAACGGTCTGTTATACATAGCAACGGTCTGCTATACATAGCAACGGTCTGTTATACATAGCAACGGTCTGCTATACATAGCAACGTTCTATTATACATAGCAACGGTCTGCTATACATAGCAACACCATGTTGAGAGCCATGTGGAGTCAATAGATACGCTCCCAATCTCTCATGTAGATCTTTAACAACAAAGAAACAGGAAGAATAGAGAATATAACGTTCATCATAACACTGAATAACAGCATTCTTGGACTTTTACAGACTTCTTCATCCTCTCTTCTTCCTCCCCTCCAATCATCTGTTTCCTCTCCTCCCTCCACTCCTCCGGCTGCCCTCATTATCTCTCTGTGAGTCGTCTCCAGGACAAAAAGACCTCACACTTATGATGAGGACTCTGCCATAATACATTCCTTAGCCCCCTCACCCTTGAGCTAAAGACAATCTCAAAGTAATAATCTGGAAGATTTTCATTTAAAAATAAATGTCTGTTAAGTCTCTGTCTATCGCCCAATGAGGGAACACAATGGTGATTGGGCCGCCATTGGCCCACTGATAAAGAGTATTATGAACTGTGTGTCTGTGGAGACATTACAACTACCGCTTAGAACTCACATGACTAACGAATGACTAACAAGTCACGCGACTGACGTGACTAAATAAATGACCGTCAGGGGTGAAAGTAGGCCGGTATGGACAAAGGGCGGCTGTGGCTCAGAGGGTAGAGCAGGTTGTCCACCAATCGGAAGGTCGGTGGTTCGATCCCCGGCTGCTCCGGGTCACATGTCGATGTGTCCTTGAGCAAGACACTTAACCCCAAATTGCTCCCGAAGGCATAGCCATCGGTGTGTGAATGAGTATTTAGATTAGATCCTGATGGGCAAAGTTGGCACCTTAGTAGCCTCTGCCATCAGTGTGTGAATGTGTGTGTGAATGGGTGAATACTGACATGTAGTGTAAAGCGCTTTGAGTGGTCGGAAGACTAGAAAAGCGCTATATAAATGCAAGTCCATTTACCAATACCGGTACTCCGTAGCACTGAAAGACTCACAGAAGAGGCGACAGCAGCTTTCCTACCAAAACCAAC
>CAKAKR010056827.1:0-11076 GCA_916700685.1 Adelosebastes latens | reverse complement strand
TCAAAAAGTGTTGAGGTTTAAAATATGAAATTGAACAAAAAGAATAGTGAGAAAGTTTCCATTTCCACTGGTCGGTTCAACACACGGCTCTCTAAACCACAGAAGCTACTGTTCTGCCTGAATCATTAACACAGAGAGAGAGAGAGAGAGAGAGAGAGAGAGAGAGAGAGAGAGAGAGAGAGAGAGAGAGAGAGAGAGAGAGAGAGAGAGAGAGAGAGAGAGAGAGAGAGACGGGTGTTTTGAATACATCTGAATGCGTTTCTGCTGATTAACTGTTTGGTACTCACTGTCCCAGCAGGTCTTTGAAGCGAGTGTCCAGTTCTATGTGATATTTGTGCAGGTAGCCGAAGAGCTCATCGGTGCCGAGAACTTTAGCAATGCGGACCAGCTGCAAAACAACATTTAATACATTCGTTACAATAAGTATAAAAGTATAATATGTCAAGTATATTTCTGTCCCAATCTGTGGTTCTTGATTTCAGCAAGATGTGACTTTATAATTTGTCAGGTGCTTTGTTTAATGAGGGATATGACTCTGATGCGTTACCTGGTCGTAGTTGTCCTGGCCATGAAAAAACGGTTCCTTCAAAAAGATCATGCTGGCCAACATGCAGCCTAGACTCCACATGTCCAAACTATAGTCATACATCTGGAGGGATTCAAAAAGAGAGTAATTCACACACCAATAGTTGTGTTTCCCCCCCAAATAAAATGAGAGTAAATCGCTGTAACAGCCGGTACCTGATAGTCCACTAGCAGCTCAGGGCCTTTGAAATAGCGGGAGGCCACCCTGACGTTGTATTCCTGAGCGGGATGGTAAAATTCTGCCAAACCCCAATCTATAAGACGCAGCTGTGACACAGAGAGGAAGTATTCATTCATCTGGTTTACAATGCAGGGTCAAACTACAGGCTAATGCATGATTCCTCAGGTATTTAAAGTATTATTGAAGGTATTTTTTAATCATTATTATTGTAAAACGTTCCATAAAGCTCAGAGGAACAGCAGAATCAGTGAGTTTATCACTACAGGTTACACAGTCATTGGACCCGTTGTTGGTGTGCTTGGTTCCTCGTCAAAGTGTTCTGTATATACGTATTCAACTTGCTCACTTATTACCACAATGTATTAAGCTTGAAAATGACCATAAAATACAACAAAATGTAACATTCATGTGTCATTGTTTCAGCCACAGCCTGGTGTGATGGATATATATTACTTTACTGTTATTGATTGACTTAATATCTATGATGATCTAAATGATAAGTAGAAACAAAGAATCTTTATTGTAGGATCTATTTGGGGATTCATGTCGTGTAAAAATGAAGTTAAGGACAGTCATCAGTACCTTTCTCATCTGGTGGTCGATCATCACGTTGTGCGGCTTCACGTCCCGGTGCATGATCCCCATACTGTGACAGTAGTCCAGAGCCTTAAACGAGAGACAGAGACACATATTCAACACCAAGGCCAGTCCAGAACCGTCATCTGTTCTGCACTGCAGCTTCTTCCTCTACCACAAACTATTCCAACGCAGTCTCACGGCAGTTCGTGACGAAATTGAATCTATTTGATTCGTGTACATAGACACAAATTTCCGTTTTTCTTCGTGACGCTCAACACGACTTTCAACAACGGATTTCTTGCAAGTTTTCCTACGAATGTCCAGCAACAGGTGACGCACGTGTCAATTTCTGCTCCAGTCTTTTCAAAATAAAACTACTTAGTTAGGTTTAGGAATAGATCGACTTGGTTAGGGTTAGGCAACAGAACTACTTCGTTAGCTTTAGGAAAAGATCGTGGTTTGGGTTTAAATAACTCCAGAAGTGCTACTCTTAATTACAAATCCATGCAGTGTTTTTGAGAATCGATACAGTATCACAAAACATATCGTGATATTTGATATTTTCTTACACCCCTACTGAAGATAACTCCTAAAACAACGTCACCCCACAAATTTACATTCACAGATTTATTTATTGAATCATTTTAAAAGTGGTAAATAACCATGATTAGATAAATAAATAAGTTGACACAAGATTAGTTAATGTGTTTGTTTTACCTTGAGCAGCTCATACATGTAGTAACGGATATCATAGTCTGTCAGCTTCTGGTAAAGCTCCTGTGGAACAACATGAAGTTTATCAAATGTTTAGAAAACAAATCATTAATAAGCAGCTTCTGTACACGTACAACATTAACTGGAGGGTTATTATGCATGTTATTAATAATGGATATCAATGGTAGTGCTGCATGTATGATGTCGGCCAAACTTAAGTACCTTAAAATCTGTGTTATTGATGCACTCAAAGACAAGCGCTGGTGTTCTGGACTGCAAAGAGAGGACAACACAAGGCTTAACTGAGGAGAGCAGCAGGTAGGTGGAGATCACCATCACACACACACGCACACACACACTCACACACACAGTTACACGCATGACTGGATTACCACTGCTGGCGTGCCGACATGCAGCAAAGTGACGGCAGGAATCTGAACTCACCACCGGGTCTTTGACCGTGTCCACCAGGCGGATGATGTTGGTTCCTCCGCGCAAGTTTTCAAGAATTTTGATTTCCCGTTTGATCTTCTTCTTCTTAACGGGCTGCGAAAGAAAAACAAGACGCGCATTCAATATAAATTAAATAAAAGTAGTGCAGGGAGAACTAATCTTTTAATACCTAAACACACAAAAATCATTTTTTTTCCCACAATTTCAGCAAAAACTGAACTTTATAACTTTCATGAAAGTTGAATTAATGAACTCTTTTGCATTAATATAAATTTTAATAAAGTGACAACCTGGTTCCAATTTGTAATTTAAAAATGCTTTGAAACTTTTCGAAAGCCGCTTTTATAATAATATAATAAATAAATATGATAACCATCTCAGAAACATTCTTCTTATTATTTGTATTAATATTATTAATAATAATAATTTAGTAGTAGTAGTAATGTTAAGTGTGAAATGAATAACAAAACATTTCTGTTTTATACACACAGATCTGTGTGAGATCAGTTAAATCACTGTTTGCATTCAGCAACATTTGACCAGCAGATGTCGCCACAGTGTGATGTGAGTATATCAGAGCATTAATGACAGCAGCTTGTCTTTGACACCATCCATCTGTACTTGTCATCATTTATGAAACAATGCTGCAAACAAGGACATTTATACTGGAGAAATATTCTGACACGATTTGGATGGACGGCTGTAATTATTCTCCAACAGAAGTCATCTGCTGTGAGTGGGAGAAGCACCTGCTGAGATCATCTCGGTTCAAACAAACACGAATAATAAATACAAAGCTGCACTTTTAACGACAGAGTTTACAGTTTACAATCTCCAGTTCAACCAGTTCTTAGAGAAAATTTAAATGTAGAGTCGCCGCTGAGCTGTGGACAAAAACATAATAAAGGAATAAATAAAGAAGGTAGTATAGGGCTCACCTTGAGGATTTTCACCACCACTTTCTCGTTGTTGGTCACATTTATGGCCTCAAATACTTCACTGTACTTCCCTCGACCCAGTTTACGCACCAGCTGATAGTTGTCTTGATTGCTGAGAAAGAGTAAAAACATTTAGCAGGAATTAAAAACTAAAGACCACAAAATAGGGCTGGGCGATATGGCCTAAAAATAATAATGCGATATTTTTAGGCCATATCGCGATACACGATATATATCGCAATATTTTCAAATATCCTCTAAGCACTTCATAAATGCTCAATTTAACCCTTTGATGCATACAATCACACCAATATGAGGATTCTTGTAGTCACTGCAGCACACTGTATGTCTGCATTAAAACATTCTTCTTTATATTCATTAGTGGTTTCTTTTGGAACAATTTTAATCTGGTGCTCTAGCAGTGGTGGATTCTAGGCTACTCAAGTACTGTACTATAGTACGGAGCAGGGGACCGCCCCACCGCAGCAAAAGAAGGAACAGCGAGCCCTCACCGGCCCCGCAGAGCCACGAGCAACTTCCCCCCCCGGCACCGGGGCTTACCGAGCCGAACTAGAGCAGTGTGCGGACTGTCGCGGAGGAAATGTGCCCGGTGAGAACCAGCCAGCCAGCCCGCTGAGAAGTGTAAAAGTGTTTTCGGTTCATTATGAAACTGTTCATGGCACACATGTAAAGAGGCGGATGGAGCAGCTTTCACAAACGCAGACTGCCGCTTGCAACGGCATTTATAAACATCAACTGGCGATATAAAACTATATTAAAACATCAACAGCACAGTGAACCAGAGAAGCCGCTGAGAGGAAGAAACGAGCCGTCTGTTTTGGTTTTCGGCCGGATCGCTGCAAAGCGGGAGCAGCAGTGTTACCGCTGGTAACGTTTTCACCACCACAGCAAAAAAAAACACTAAAGTAAACAAAACTCCTTTTCCCTCCAACACAACGGCGTAATGACAAAAATGCAGTTACAAATGACAAAAATGCATCAAGTGCAATGCTTGTTAGAAAATAGTGTTTTCCATGAAGACACCCGTCAGAGTTTTGTCGAGAGCTGGAGGCGGGGCGGAATTTAACGGAGGCGGCCGCAGGTAAAGCTCTGCACACACTTGCCCAGGAGAGAGTCTGGATGGGGACGGAGATTGTGACGTATGTGTGTGTGAGAGGAGCCGGAGGAGAGAAGAGGGAGAGAAGGAAATGACAAAGCGAGTCTCATGCCGGCGGATGACTTAAAAACATTACATGTCAATTTGTAGTCGATGTTCGATGTGCGATATAGTCATTTTATAAACCGCGCGTGGGACAAGCCGCGTTACATCGACTATATTCGATGTATCGCCCACCCCTACCACAAAACAACTATCTTCTCTTTCAGATCATCAATAAGAAGAGCTAAAACAATTAGTCGATTAATTAATCACTCATTTAAGACATTTATGTATGGAGGACCACAATAATAAAAATAGCAGATACACTTAATCTTGGAAATGCTAATGCAAATCGCAGAAGAAGTTGCCCTTTTAAATGCCTGATTAAAACCAGTATTTTTTAATGCAATTTGTGAATCCAGTTATTTATTTCTCTTTTTAAAATGCATTTTCAAATTTTATTCATTTATAAATGCATTAATGTATTTTTTAATTATGTATTCATTGGCTGTTTTATGGTGTTTTTGTAAATCCCTTTTTAATTTTAAACTATCCCTTGATGGATTAATATTTAATTTGTAAATTCTTTTTATTTTACTGCCCATTAAAATGTTGAATAATTAATAACCTTGTAATTTAATCCATTTATTCATAGATTAATAAATACATTTGTAAATTTATTAATGCCTATTTTTATTATACAGTTCATTATTAATCAATTAAATGCTTTATTACTATTTCCGTGACTCTTGAGGTCCTCCATATTTATGAAGCAAAAAACACCAAAAATCCAATATGAGGATTTGCTTTGTTGTTTCTCTGTTTAATATCATTGTAAACTGAATATCTTTAAGTTGGTCGGACAAAACAAGACAGTATAAGACGTCACCTTTGACTCTGGGAAATTATAACGGCATTTTTTAATATCTTCTGACATTTTATAGACTAAACAATTAATAATTTAATCCTAAAAAATAATCAAAACATAAATGAATAATTAAAATAATCATTAGTTGCAGCCTTTATGCCTAAAGGCCTTTACACGCCTTTTTTGTGCGATTTATTTTCAAATCGATAGATTTTTTCGAACTGTTGTTTTTGTCATGAATATTTTCACAGAGAACACGAATATTACACGGCAAAAAAGCGAAGAAGGTCGATTTTCAGAACGGAACTAGGACGGCAAACCCTATAACTCCTTTCACAATAAAAGCCCTAGACATATAATATTCACAGGCAAATATTTCGCATTTTCGTGTCGTTAATTCGTCACGCCCCCGGTGTGTAAAGGCCTTTACACATAACAATGCTGTAACTAATTATTATTTATCATCTATTAATCTCAATTATTTCCTCAATTGATCCATTAATTCTTTAATTGGTAAAATGTCAGACAATCGCAGGTTCCCACAGCACGAACCTATCTCTTTAAATTACTTGTTTTGTCTGATAATATAAAACAGAAAAACAACAAATCCTCACAGTTGAGAAGCTGAAATCAGCAGATAATTCTTTAATAACTTACTTTAATGGTTAATCAAAATTGTCACCGATTTATTTTCTGTCATAGAAACATGAGTCTATAAATATTTTTTAACCCGGTGAGACTCATTGCAACATAATGTCATTTAAATTATGGCTTAATTCTATATGATCTCCAGCGTTATAGTGGATTTCTGTATTTTAACCGTTAACATTTAGTCATGTTAAAATCTAAAGTTTGCGGTTGAAACAGAGCGGAAACTCGTAAAATAAATAAAGTATAATCATAATTTTGCCTGGTTTCAGTGTAAGTCGGACTTCATTATCTTTATTTACATTATAAAATATATTCAAAAGTCATTTTTATTCTACATTATTCTAATTACAATACAAATTTCTGTATAAATGGCTCACTGCTATGTATATATATATATATATCTGATAAACCTCCTGCTTGATGTCACCTAATTTAATACAGATATTTTCATGTGTAACATTTTGTGTTGAGAACTTTTTTAGGGAAAAATAAAAACATGTAAGTGTACCTCCAGTTTGGCACATGTGCATCATAGTCCCAGTACTCTCTGTTCTTCTGTGTGTTGACATCGGTGTACACCCGAGCCTTGCTGCTGGCCGGCGTGGATCCGGGCATCGCTAGCTTCGCGGCTCCGTGTCGAGGACCTTCGGCTCCCTCTGAATACTTCTTGGCTCGATACTGGAAGGCGGCGCAGCGACTCTCCAGAGAACGTGGCTCTACGAAGACCCCTGTGCTGTTCTTAGCATCGGCGTTGGCAGCTTGCGCCCTCTGATGACAGGCGTCAGGCCGGGCTGACGCAGCGGTGGTGCAGACGGACAGAGCTACGATGACCGAGTGAGTGAAGCCCCTGAGCAGGATGTTTGGCAGGATGAAATGAAGACCCGCCAGCTGCAGAAAGACGAAGAAGAGGCTGAGGCAGAGGAACGACAGCAAGGTAACAATAAGGCTGAAGTTGACTTCTGATTTGGGAGCAATTTGACAATTCTCATGGCAAAATATTATATACACAAAGCCAAATTTATGAAAATGTATTGTAAATCCTTGAAATATAAGTTTAAATTCTGCTAAAGAACTGAGTTTGAATGCCCTTTAATTTATATTGACGACCGTTTGTATTTAATTATTATATATTTTTTAATTTTCATTATTTAAAATGTATGCACTTAAATTAATTTTCTTATTTGTTTTTATTTATATATATATATAAATATAAAATAATATAATATAAATAAAACATATCTAAAATAAAATAGAAAAATAAGAAAGAAATAAGTAAAACTTGAGATAATATTTCTTGTATGTAGGGCTGCAACAAATGATCAATTTAATTATTATTTTCTCCGTGAATCTTTTGGTCTATAAAATGTTAAAATGATGAAAATATATATAATTTTCCTCAGCCCGATATGATGTGTTCAAAATGCTTGTTATATTCCACCATCAGTCCAAAACACAAAGATATTTAATTTACTTTCTTATATGAGAAAGAAAAGCATCAAATCCTCACATTTGTGAAGCTGAAACAGGAGAAACGTTGGCATTTTTGCTTTAAAAAAAATTACTAACTATTAATCGATTAGTTGCTGATTAAATTTCTATCAATTAATCAACTAATCGTTGCAGCTCTACTTGTATAATTATCTGTTGTCAAACGTAAAATATTGTAAAAATGGGCATTAGAGTAACACGTTAAATCTGTTTTAAAAAAACTTAGTTTGGGATTTATTAAAACAAGAAAAAAGGGAGATTTCACTACATCAGAGACCAAAAACTACTGATATTGGACTTGTTAAACCTGGACTAGATTTACATGGAGACCCTACACTGCTTTTTAATCCATCAGGCCGACGTTAGACCAGATCAGCCTGAAAAACCACTGAACTTAAACTTGTCAGACCTAAAGGACATAAGCATGGAGAATTTAAACACTCTAAAAATACCTTGTGTTGCGACACAGAACAAACCAGTTTTTTTAAACAGTGTCCTGTCAAATGTTGTATCCCTGTGAGAACACAGCTTCTTGTCAAATCTGGACACGGTTAACAATTAAGAGTCCACAGAGTGTTTAAAGTCTCCTTTTCAGGCCATTTCACTGCATTTTCTGCTTCCAGACCACAACAGATCAGATGTACCACTGTACATAGAGTTGACACAAACCTGTACCAGATTAACGTAAATACACTAAAGACTGTTTAAAACCCAGTTTCAGGTTTGTCGAACATGTAATATCTCTGTGAAAAACAGACAAAATGGGGATTTCACCAAATTTTCTCAATCCGGACCACACTACACCAGACCTAGCTCAAAAAACACTCAATTTAGTCTCGTCAAACCTGGACTGGGATAACATGGAGACTCTGAAGACTGTTTAAAACCCAGTTTCAGGTTCGTAAAACATTTTATAGATCTGTGAAAAACAGACAAAATTGTGATCTCACTGCATTTTCTCATTCCGGACCACTTTACACCAGACCTAGTTAAAAAAACACTGTATTTAGAATCGTCAAATCTGGACTAGATTATTGCAGAACTGTATACCAAGTTTCATATTTGTGATACATTTATTCTACTTGTGGAAGGAGACAAAAGGACAATTTCACAGGTGTTTCTTGTCAAATCTGGACAAAAAAAAGCAGTTTCAGGTTTGTAAGAACATTTTATAGATCTGTGAAAAACAGACAAAATTGTGATCTCACTGCATTTTCTCAATCGGGACCACTTTAGACCAGACCTAGTTAAAAAAAACACTGAATTTAGACTCCTCAAACCTGGATTAGATTAACATGACACTGTGAAGACTGTTTAAACCCCAGTTTCAGATTTGTAAAACATGTTGTATCTCAAACAAAACCCACAAAATAGTGATCTCACAGCATTTTCTCTATCTGGACCACACTACACCAGACCTAGTTAAAAAAACACTGCAATTAGAGCTCGTCAAACCTGGATTAGATTAACATGGCGACTGTGAAGACTGTTTAAAAGGTTTGTAAAACATTTTATACCTTAAACAAAACAGACAAAATAGTGATTTCACCGCATTCTCTCAATCCAGACCACACTACACCAGACCTAGTTAAAAAAACACTGTATTTAGACTCATCAAACCTGGACTGGGATAACATGGAGACTCTAAAGACGGTTTAAACCCCAATTTCAGGTAGATAAAACATTTTATATCTCAAACAAAACACATAAAATAATTATCCAACTGCATTTCGTCAATCGGGACCACTTTAGACCAGACCTAGTTAAAAAAACACTCTATTTAGACTCGTCAAACCTGGGCTAGATTAACATGGAGACTCTGAAGACTGTTTAAAAGGTTTGTAAAACATTTTATATATCAAACAAAACACAAAATAATGATCCAACTGCATTTTCTCAATCGGGACCACTTCAGACCAGACCTAGTTAAAAAAACACTACATTTAGACTCGTCAAATCTGGACTAGATTAACATAAATACACTTAAGACTGTTTAAAACCCAGTTTCGTGTTTGTGATACTTTAATTATCTCTGTAAAAACAGATGAAATAGTGATTTCACCGCATTTTCTCTATCTGGAACATACTACACCAGACACATACCTAGTTAAGAAAACACTGAATTTAGACTTGTCAACCCTGACTAGATTAACATGGAGACACTGAAGACTGATTAAAACCCAGTTTCAGGTTTGTGAAACATTTTATATCTCTGTGAAAAATAGACAAAATACTGAACTCACTGCATTTTCTCAATCTGGACCTCACAACACCAGGCCTAGTTAAAAAAACACTGAATTTAGACTCGTCAAATCTGGATTACATTAACATGGAGACTCTGAAGACTGTTTAAAACCCAGTTTCAGGTTGTAAAACATTTTATATCTCAAACAAAACACACAAAATATTGATCTCACAGCATTTTCTCTATCCAGACCACACTACACCAGACCTAGTTAAAAAAACACTGAATTTAGACTCATCAAACCAGGACTAGATTAACATAAATACACTAAAGACTGTTTAAAACACAGTTTCAAGTTTGTAAAACATTTTATATCTCAAACAAAACACACAAAATATTGATCTCACTGCATTTTCTCTATTCCGGACCACTTTACACCAGACCTAGTTAAAAGAACACTGTGTTTAGACTCTTCAAACCTGGACCAGATTATTGCAGAAATATATGCCAAGTTTCAGATTTGTGATACATTTATTCTACTTGTGGAAGGAGACAAAGGGACAATTTCACAGCTTTTTCTTGTCAAATCTGGACAAAAAAACAAACCAGTTTCAGGTTTGTGAAATATATCTTAAACAAAACAGACAAAAATCGCTATCTGGACCACACTACACCAGACCTGGTTCAAAAAACACTGAATTTAGACTCGTCAAACCTGGACTAGATTATTGCAGAACTGTATACCAAGTTTCAGATTTGTGATACATTTATTCTACTTGTGGAAGGAAACGCTTTTTCTTGTCAAATCTGGACAAAAAAAAAAAACAGTTTCAGGTTTGTAAAACATTTTATATCTCAAACAAAACAGACAAAATACTGATCTCACTGCATTTTCTCAACCCAGGCCACACTACACCAGACCTACTTAAAAAAACACTGAATTTAGACTCGTCAAACCTGGACTACATTAACATAAATACTCTAAAGACTGTTTAAAACCCAGTTTCAGGTTTGTGATGCTGTTATTATCTCTGTAAAAACAGACAAATTGTGATTTCACCACATTACCACTTCACACCAGACCTAGTTAAAAAAACACTACATTTAGACTCATCAAACCAGGACTAGATTAACATGGAGGCTCTCTGGTGTTATGTCTGATTTCGTCACCCTGTCTGTCCAATCCAGTTACCCACAAACCCCTCGATAATAAACTGTAAACCCCCTAAATACTCTAAAGACTGTTTAAAACCCAGTTTCAGGTTTGTAGAACAT
>CAKAKR010056818.1:0-17129 GCA_916700685.1 Adelosebastes latens | reverse complement strand
TATGACTTTTTTTATTTCTTCGACATACTATACTTTGAGTTTTTTTTCAACATACTATTATACTACTAATTTATAGTATAGTATGTAGAAAAAAAAGTCATAGTATGTCGAAAAATTAAAAAAAGTAATAGTATAGTATGTCAAAAAAAGTCATAGTATGGTATGTCGAAAAAAAAGTCATATTATAGCATGTAGAAAAAAAAACAAGTCACAGTATAGTATGTAGAAAAAATAAGTCATAGTATTGTATATTGAAAAAAAGTCATGTATAGTATGTCGAAAAATGTCATGAAAAATAAATTATTGTATAGTATGTCGAAAAATTTCATGAAAAAGTCATAGTATAGCATGTCGAAAAATTTCATGAGAAAAAAGACAGTATAGAATGTCGAAGATTGTCATAAGTCATAGTATAGCATGTCAAAAAATGTCATGAAAAATAAATTATTGTATAGCATGTTGAAAAATTTCATGAAAATAAGACAGTATAGCATGTCGAAAAATTTCATAAAAGTCATAGTATAGTATGTCGAAAAAATAAGAGTAATAGTATTGTATATTGAAAAAAGTCATAGTATAGTATGTCGAAAAATGTCATAAAAAAAAATCATATTATTACATGGAGAAAAAAGACACAGTATAGCATGTCGAAAAATGTTATAAAAAGTCATAGTATAGTATAGTATGTAGAAAAAAAAACATACCATACTATGACTCTAAAAACCTTTTATGACATTCTATACTATGACTTTTTATGTCATTTTTGTGACATACTAGCCTATATTCTGAAAACAATTCATAATCAGTGTCCAATCAAGTAATGCAGGCAAGATCTGTACAAAAATGTCATCTTTATTTGTAACTATTACATAATTTAGCCTCTGGCATTATACATATATACAGTAATTACATTTTGATTAGATAAATGTCTCAGTCAGAATCAAGTCAGTAGGAAACATTAATTTACATGGTCTTTAAAGCTCCACTGATTGTTACATTTTATTAATGAATCACAGCTTTTATTATTTGATAAACTATGTCTGATCAAGCCAAAGTCACACGTTGTCCAGGTTTAAATGTAACTGAGTGAAGAGATTTTCCATTTCCTGCACCGCCAAAGGCTTCATACCTAAAGAAAGAAATAAGATTTATTAAAACAGTTTATTCATATGTATAATATAAAATACCAAAGACCAGATTTCATAGATTAATCTAACACAAGGAAGGACCTACAATATTCGTCTTTTTTTTCTCTCAACTTTAATAAGATGTTTATTCCTTCACTTGACAAAGTAATTCGATGTGATAAAAATGCTGAATTTTATCATATGAGAGGGATTATAATAATGATTCATATTCTTCTATTGCTGCTACTTGGCAACAGCTTTGAAACACCATTTTTTCAAATGTTTTTCATTTCCTCCTGTAGGTGAGACTCTAATTGGCTCATTATGTGCTTGATAAATTTCATAGCCAACTCAATCATTAACAGCTCACTTTTTTCCAAAATAAATGGACAGCTGTGAAACGATTTCTTTACTTCCTGGAGAGCAAACAGTTTTTGTTACAGTGGTTTCATATATCAATATTACCGTAATTTGTATTTTGCTGTGACTGTTGCAGTACAGTCCAATCTGGTGTCTTCTTACTCACAGTTTTGTGTATCTGTTCCAGTCGGCTTTGCTGAGAGACGGTCTGGTCACAGCCAAGGCGGAGTTCACATGAGCCTGACAAAGCAGCAGGCCCGGCTGACTGGAGGCTGAATGCACCCGGACACAGTCCTCCTACACACAAAGAAAACGGTAATAATGCACACAGTAGCAATCTAACACTGGTTCATACAATAGCTATGAGTAGAGTAGTATAGAATAATCTAGTTTTAAATCAATAGAAAATGAACATAGAATGTAACTTAGCACTAAGGATGCAGTATTGAAAAAAGCTATATAGAAAGGAATAGAAACAAAATCAGAATACAACAGCATTCAGGTATTTTCCTGTCCAATGTTGTCACTTACATTGGCTCTCTTGTAGTTTTTCTTGATGTTGTTAATGTCTTGTTGTAGGCGCTCCAGCTGCTCTGGGCTGAGCTCTTCGTACCCGCTCTGGAGAGAGGACATGTAGGCAGGGGGGAGTGAGCCGCCAGGTTCCCGACCTGATGCCCTTGTAAAGTCGTGGGTCATGGAGTTTGGTCCAGAGACGCACTGGGAGTTCTGTCAAGGGAGGCAGAAGGGGGAAAAGACAGACACAAAAATCATGAGAGAAGCCACTGAAAAGCACCTCTGTATGCATACAGTCAGGACAGAGTTTTGTAAATGTTCACTTTTTTGACTAGATGTGTTCAATAGTTTAGATTGCAACATCACACCACTAACGTTTCTACAAGTACCCAGTGTCAATATAATAAAAATTTTCATTTTGGATTGCTGTAGTTTTGTAATATTTTAAATACTATATTTAGAGGTGAGTTTGTTCCTAACCATGCTTAATTAACTCAAAATTTGCTCTCATGAATTTTATGCAAATTGAATCAGAAATGACTTATGAGCTTCAGTCCGTAGCAGGTCTACCAGAACAATTGTGCCTGCTTGGAGAGCTGTTAAGCCTCTTAAAGGGTAACTTTGGTATTTTTCAACCTGTAGCCTATTTTCCCATGTTTTTGTGACTAAGTGACAAATGGGGACCACACTTTTTGAAATTGGTCCAGTATTGAGGGAGAATGCTGCAGCCGCTAAACAGGCTGTAATGTAATCATTTGGGGCAACCTGGTACCGTCCGTTTACAGCCACTAAAAGTGCTTGTTTTTGCCACTGACAGGCTGTTAATAATTAACCATTTAACCTTTTAACCGATTAACACTATCGGTTAAAACGGTTAATGTTAATAATTCATTAAAAAGCTGAGAAAAAGTTGTCACTTAAAGGAGGAAAGCTGGTCCACCTTAAGAGCCCACCTTAAGAGGCGGAGCCGGTGTTACAGATACAGGATGTTGACTACGGTCTATAGCTCGCTTGAGCGAAGGAGTTGTAGCCTCGTAGCATTTATTCACCAACAAATAAACTGTACACACACGGTCTGTCGGAAACTCGCTGAAGTTATGGCGCGCTGACAGACTGTATGTGTGGTACAATGGTGAGCCTGAAGCTACCAGCAGAGCTACAGATGCTAACGTAACACAAACACAATCGCTATGGTTAATCCGGGCAGACAGAGTGTCGTTACGCCGGGTAGACACACAGCTGACAACCTGCTAAACTAAACTAAATGTGCGGTGGAGACTTTTATTGGGAAAGTGGCTTGTGTGTCCCGCTCAGAGAAGTCTAGTTCTGAAATCTCGCATCGTATCCACATTGTTGAAATAAGCTAAATATTCAGCCAGGATATTAAAAATCTTAACACTAACACTAAGTTACGCTTTCTGTACTCCAACACAACAAACTCTGACAACACCGGCATCCCGTGGCACTCCTCTCACCACTCTCACTCACATTTCCACCATTGTCTTCCGGCAGCAAGTCACATGACATGACATGACTTTACATAAGTTGCCAAAGGACATGGCATCTCAGTTTGAAAAATGTATTCCACTAGGAAATCTGTGATCCTATTATTGCCTTGTAGTGCCATAAATGCATGATTTACAATTTATGTACTGTACAATTAAATAGTATGTTTAGATTGTTGTTGACTAATGTGTTGGTTATCTACGATTATACCTAAATAGAAATAGAACAAAAGAAAAGACTTTTTGCCAGCACTACTCACCAGTCCTGAAATCGGTGAATTCCCCAACTCTGACTCGTAGGAGCTTCCAAAGTAGAGTCTCCAAACATTGCCACGATGTTGATCGTCTTCTGCTTGAAGCTCACTGGGCTCCAAGAGAACCATGGACTGGTCCAGAACCGCGCCTGGGTCCCCCTCTCCCACTGAATCATCTGAGCCACTGCTGTTGTTCGGGAAGATCATGGAGGACAGGCTCATGTCGCTGTCTGAGCCACAGGTCAGCTCCTGATTATCACCCAGAAACAGAGGACCAAAGTTTAGATACAGAAGTACATGAGGCTTTGTAGTGCTCAAAAAACATGGACAAGCAAAGCGGCTTCAAAGTGTTATTGCAGTTTAAACTCATTCTGCCTCTGGTAGCCCTTGCTGATTAACTTATTCAATCATATCCTTGTCAACATGGTTAGGGATCATTTCAATTATGTTGTAAACTGATAATGAAATAACAAGTAGAGCAACTCACATGCTGGGATGCATACAAAACTCATCATTTAATTAGCCTCGAGGGACAAAAAAAAAAACATTGGCTGCCTCAACATGAAACCATAAATAATTTGAAAATGGACTGGCCAACAGTTCCCTGCCTTCCTGCTCTATTAGCCCGAGGCAACCCCATCTCAACAAAATGAGCTCTTCAGTGACTCATCTTTTAAGTACAATAGACTTACATGCGGTGTGCTGGAGCCCATGCTGTTGTGGACGGCCTCCAGCTGGGCGTTGTAGAGCAGGGCCTTCAGGTCTGCCCCGGTGAACTGCTCCGTTGCTGCTGCCAACTGCTCCAGGTCCACATCAGCGGTCAGGGCGACGCCGGCGCTCAGAGCCTTCAGGATCTCCACACGAGCCTCCTGGAAATGTAACAGTTGGATTTACTAGAAAGGATATGTCTTCACTGAGAAAGATTTCTGCACATAGACATATGTAAATTACATTCTAAAGTGTAGAGTTATTAAAAGTGTTACAAAATTACATCAAATTCCTAGGCTGTCAAAGTTATTGCGATTATAACACGTTAACGCAAATTCGTTTTAACACCACTAATTTCTTTAACGCAACTTGCGGGTTCAATTTTAGAGCTAGAGTGAAGATACTGGCATCATATGAAACTAGAAAACCTAAGGAACCAACCATGTCATACTAGCATGTCGGGAAGGAGGCTAAATAACGCTCCAAAACGTATGCTTAATTTTTGCGAGGAAAAACTGTCATGGCCATTTTCAAAGGGGTCCCTTGACCTCTGACCTCAAGATATGTGAATGAAAATGGGTTCTATGGGTACCCACAAGTCTCCCCTTTACAGACATGCCCACTTTATGATAATCACATGCAGTAGTAACTATGAACAATCGTGATTAATCGCGATTAAATATTTAAATCAATTGACGGACCGAAAAAATTACAATTAGAAGTGGTTGATCTTAATGCAACAGACCAGGTCAGGAGGGGGGCAGTAGAGGGACTTGTCCAGTCGTCCAGGTCTCAGCAGGGCCGGGTCAATCAGATCTGGCCGGCTGGTGGCTGCAAGCATATATACACCTACAAATGCAAACACGAAGGATTCTTATTTACTTTAAAATGAATAGTTTGGCATTTTGGGAAATACCTGTACACATGTTAGAGTTGGATGAGAGGAAAGATACCGCTCTCATGTCTGTTCGATAAATATGAAGCTGGAGTTTAGCTTAGCACAAAGACTGGAAACGGGGAAACAGCTAGCCTGGCTCTGTCCAAAGGCAACAATATCTGCCTGCCACTAATTACCTGTGGACAGAGATGAGTGTCATTGATCTTCTCGTCCAACTCTCGATGAGAAAGAGAATAAGTGCATTTCCCAAAATCTCATGATTGCAGCACTGATTAGTAAAATGTGCCAATAAAATCTGTGCCCTTAGCTCTTTAAAGTGGATTGTTATTATACAGAACTCATAATATGTAGTATACTGCTGTATGACATACCCTGCAGTCCCTCCACCCCATCCAGCTGGGTGAGGAGCTGGTTGACCACACGGTCTGTTACACCTGTGCTGTCATGGCCCCTCCTGGGAGCCAGAGAGTCAAACTCATCGAAGAACAGGATGCATGGCTTGGCAGCTTGTGCCCTGGAGCAAACAGAGGAATCTCCATGAATATTTGTTAGTGGAGCTTACTATTATAAATATAATATTATAAATATTTGATGTTACTCATCATAACTAATAGCAACTATAAACGTCTGCTGGAGTCATATGGTGCTTTCACAAGCCATAGTCCGTTTGGCTAGTCCGACTTTTGGTTCGTTTTCTATTTAGTCTGGTTCGGTTTCACAGTGCACAAATTAAAGCGGACCAAATAAAAACATTAGCTCAGGGGCGTTTACGTCATCTCAAGAGCTGCCACTTCTATGTAGGGAATTGCAGACTTTGAAATACTGCTATCAAAGTGTTTTCACGACTCGGCACTGATCGACTGTGCGCATGAATCCCTTCTCCTCCAGTTTATGACTTTAGAAACGTCACTATTTTTATGGACTGCATTTATCATATTTTGTATGTTCTCCTCGGCCCAGATGTCAAGCAAACATCGGACTTCTGCAGAAGTCCAGGTCAGTCCTCTCTCACTCATGTTAACCTGTCGTTTATCTGTGTTCATCTCAACAAATGCCCGCACAGGCAGCCTGCGTTTTGGTTCGCTTGGAAATAGTCCAAAACCACCTCTCGCCAGACTGGTTGTTTTAGTCTGCACTGGAGTATGATTACTGCGTTCACAAATGCCCAAACGAACCGGTACCAGAGTTTAATTAAAACAGACTATGTTGGCTTGCAAAAGCGCCTATAAGAAAGTGACTGAGTGTAAATGTTGACTAACCTCTGAAAGACATCACGAACTCCCTGCTCACTAGCTCCAATGTACTTACTCAGAAGTTCAGGTCCCTAGAGAGAGGTAAATATCCTGCGTCACTGAAGATACAGGTTGCTCTGATTAAGAAAGACTGTCAGAGCCAGCCTACCTTGATGCTGATGAAGTTCATACCACTGTCTTTAGCAATAGCCCTGGCCAGCAGGGTCTTCCCTGTTCCAGGAGCTCCATACAGCAATATTCCTGAGCGATGGCGGATAGGAAGATTGGAGAACAGGACGGGATACTGCAACACACCAAAGACCCACAATCAGTTATCAAGATTTTATATTTTGTGTATTTTATACTTCAACAGTAATTTCTGTTGGTCTGTGTAAAGAAAGGTCCTTACATCCATCATGTTTTAATTTAAAATAACGATATAGAAAAGTCAGACACTGTATGATGGCTATTTTTCCTTAAAGTTATATCATTATCATACATTATTATTAAGCCAATATAATTTAAATCAAGGGTAAACTTAAGTTGGCCAATATGGTGCTGTGAAGAACACTTAACAGTGAATACACAAACATTTTCATCACTAACTTTGAGATATCTACTGTACAAGTGCACTTTCTTCTTGAAAAGATAGTTTTAAGTGTCCTAAGACTTGTTTACGTATAATAGTGTTTCTGGCCTCAACGCCTGAATGTCCAGGCTCCTGGGTCGGGTTTGGAATTGACTTGGCTGATCGAATCAAACCATCCAATCACCAGACAGCCTTGTGTGTTTTCTGATAATTGTACTATTGTGAGTTATACAAGCAGTGGAAATAACAAAAATCAAATCATAAAAATAACTAGGAAATTATGTTGAAACTTGAAAACTTTCATAATTTATCACCTCTTTCTATCATACATCTTATAAAAAAAGGAAATAGTTTACACATTTATTGTTCTGGGTGAAACAGAGTGGTGGAGATATATTCAGAGGCTTTGAAAGTAAACTGAATAAGAGATGGATTTTCTTGTGAATTTGACTTTAATCAAATAAATTAGTTTCTGTTTGAATAAAACCAATTAGTCTGCATTAATTACTTAAATATTACCCATTTTAATAGCTTATTTTTTACAACAATCAGTAGCAATTTTGGTGTTGAAATGAGAATTGGTAATAAATGAAACATGCATTGTCATCACATTCACTTTTAATATTTAATTTATCACTTCTGTTCCTCCTGTATGGCACAGTAGTGCTTCCATCTGACCGAAAACACACCTGGCAATCTTGTGATTATTCACACTGACCTTAGCGGGGAGCATTATGGTGTCCATTAGCTGCTGTCGCACCTCCCTCAGCCCCCCCACCCTCTCCAGCCCAACTCCACTTGGGGTGTGGAGGTCTACACCCCACAGCGAGGGAGGCGTGAATCCCTTGAGAGCCTGCACAAAGTCCTTCCACGACAGGCACACACCTGAGACATGTAATGACAAATAATGTGTGAAGGTGGCATAATAGACGAGCATTAGCTTGATTAGAGACATGAAGCAAAGAACGTAAAGAACACCTGGAAATCAACTTTAAATAAACAACATGGGAATGAATTATTAATCATTTTAGTGTAACCAAAATCTTTGTTACCCTGGTCGCTGTGTCCTTTTTGTACAGTGTTGGCATGGACAGCCCGCTCCAGCAGTAGTACAAGGTCTTGGGGTGTGTATCCCTCCGTCTCCTTGGCAACAGCTGCCAGGTCTAGAGTCTGTAAGGTCTCCTCAGATAGGCTGGTTTTTCTGAGTATCAGACGGCCCAGGATTTCTGCTCTTTGAGCCTACAAACAATAGCAAACAAGATAGCTGCTTTTTACTTTTTACCTTTTCCAGTGTGTGCTTATCTGTGTGTGTGTGTGTGTGTGTGTGTGTGTATATTTGTGTGTTAACCTGGTCTGGTGGCAGGATGTGTGCAAAGCCCTGGATGAAGTGGGACCCCTGCACCTCGGTCAGGGAAGGGTGGAGGGAATGCTCACTGCGGCTGGTGATGATCAGACACACCAGGCTGGAGTGAACCAGCACCTCATCCACCACGTCCTTCAGACCTGCAGCCACAAACAGACAAGAGGAAGCAGCGTCATGGCCTCTGACAATCATCTATCCTGCCAGTGAACATACATAACCACAGATATTCCCCCCACACACACACAAATAAAATAAAGAATTCATGGTTTACTCTGTGCAATGTGCTGTTGCAGCAGCGCCTCAGCACCGTGCTCGTGCTCTGGTGAGGTTGGCGCCGCAGTCATATGGTCCAGGTCATCAAGTAGAACAACTGAAGGCTGCCTCCACTCCGCCTGTTCAAAAATATCCTGCAGCATCTGTCTCACCTTTTCTGCCCTTTTGCCTGAAAAGAAAAGGAACACAATTTCTATGATAAATACATTCAACTAGATTTCTTTGATACAAAGTATCAACATGGAGTTTCTTTTAACCTTGTAGTTTTTTGCAGTCCACCAGCTCCACATGTGCATCCAGATCTTCTCTAGCTTTTCTACAGAGGGCTCGGGATAGAATACTCTTTCCACTTCCCTGTGAGAATGCATAACAATAAAGAACATGTTACGTAGTATACAAAAGTATACAAAACAATACTGTTAAAAGGTCCAGTGTGTCCAGTAGCAATAGATGTCCTCTCCCGTGTGCCAAGTGTGTAGGACAACTACGATGGCCGACAAAAAACGAAAACGCGAATGGCCCCATATAGAGATGTTGCAAGAGTAGAGTAGGTAATTTGGAGAACAGCAGAGCCAGCCTGTAAAGTGTGTGTGTGTGTGTGTGTGTGTGTGTGTGTGTACACCTGGGAAGTGAGTGGTGAAGCAAGAGACAGAGAACAGCGGCGAGTGTGTGCAGTGGAGCAGAAGACAGAGTTAGTTTAGCTCTGAGAATATCAAGTGAATGTTCGGTGGAAGTTGCAGTTTGTGCAGAAATAAATGCTGCAGCTCCTCAAGACCAACAGAGGTTTCCTGTGTCTTGTTTCCCAGCGGCTGAGTGGAGTGACGGGTGTTAACTCCGAACAGGTAACGTTATCGACTCCGGCCCAGGCAGGAAAAGTTAACAAAGTGGTTTGTCCATTCTGGGCTACTGTAGAAACATGCGGATGGCTCCGCAAAGAGGATCTGCTCCCTATGTAGATATAAACGGCTCATTCTAAGGTAACGAAAACACAATGATTCTTATTTTCAGGTGGTTATACACTAAAAAAAGCATACTTATTTGTATTATATTACATTTCTGCCAATAGATCCCCCTAAATGTTACACACTGTTCCTTTAAGGACACAAATGCGGTAAAATACATGGTTACTTTGCAGTCTGTCTGACAAAATCAGCACTCTACATGAGTTCTTCAAAATCATTGTAGACATTTTAATTTACTCTCTGTAAAGTGTAGAAATATCTGTGCCGTAAGCAGTGTTATTTTAATGGTTATGTAAAGAGATACCTTAGCACCAGTGATGAGTAGAGCTCCTCCTTGGAGTCCCCGCCCAGTGCTACCAAGCTCTCTTGAGAGGGGACTACCCAGAAGGCTGTGGGAGATGAAGTCAGATCCAGTCCTACTAAGCTCATCGATCCCACTGGGGAAAGGAGTGAGAGATGTAGAGAGAAATAAATGCTGTTGTTTAAACCAGACACAGGCTTACAAATAGCTGCAGTACACGCTTACCCAAGACTACTGAGGGAGGGAAGCTCTGGGTTGGGCATTTCAGCAATAAATTTCACAGCTGGCAATGTCACTGGCTCTCTGTCTACCTGTAGGCGACACATAGTGTGAGCAAATTGAAACCATGGCAGCATCACAGAGGCTTTGAGATATTCTGTTTTACTCTGCATGAAATTATGCACAGAAAAACTGCATGCAGCAATCTGTTTTATAAAGTATTATAAAGAATTAAAGATGTCTGTGATTCTAATCCAGTACACTTTTTGTCCGTTCTGTCTGTGCGCTGAAAAAGAATCCGGTGTTCATACAAAGCCCTGGCTCTGTAAATGGGAAACAAACAAAGTGGCTCAGACCGAGCCATTAGGGTTGAACCGAATGTTATTTATTTATATTCAAAGCTTCTATTGAGGTTTTGGAATGAAGCCCCGAATATCCGTCAGGTGCAAGCCTTCCTTTGTGTGTGTGCAGCAGCAAGCGGGAGAGCAAACAGTTTTTGACCGCAGTGAAAATGTTTTTGAAAGGGTAGATGCCAAAAAAAAAATATGGATTGAAGCAGAGTATTTCATTAGATAAAAACATGTTGTGAATATTGGAAATGATTAGCCTACATCTAGGCTCTCTTTTTTCTATACATTTTGAGAGCGACACAAACGCGGTGGCGCCTGCTGTATGTGTATTTGTGTTTTTTTAATGATTAATATAGGCTACAGAACTAGTTTATAGATAAAGCATTTATAATGGCATGGAAAACAAAGATGAACAGAGACACGACGCTGACCGTGCGGCCACTTTTTATGCCAACACACACAAAGCAGAATTACCAGCTCTCTGAACGTGGGATTTCCCGATCCTGCAAGCACTCGCTTCACCAGAAGGAAATCCTGCGGTATGCCCTCCTTCCGCATCACTGGAGCAGCTGCACCGGCACCGCTGTGACCCATAGCTGTCAAAGACCCGCTCCAAGGCCTCCAGCCCACACACACACACACACACAAACAAAGGAAGGCTCGCGACTAATGGACATTCTAGGTTTCATTTGAAAACCTTATTAGACGCTTTGAATGTTAAAAATTGCATTTGGTTCAGCCCTAGTGAGCGGTTTGTTTCCCATTTACAGAGCCAGGGCTGTGTATTAACACCAGATCTTTTTTTCAGCGCACACACAGAACAGACAGCCAGCAGACCGTGCTGAGATATACACTGAATTTGACAAAAAGTGTATTAGAATCACAGACTCCACCTTTAGTGGTCAATTTACATGACATGCATGCTTGTACCTGTATGTTTTCCTTCTGGATAACAGCGGGTGATAGTGAAAACAGCTGGTCTGGAGGGTCACTCTCTGGTTCCGGTTTCAGAACAGTTAAAGCAAACTCTAACTTTGCTATAAATAAGAAAAAAGGTGGGAGAACAGTGATGTTTTATTGCAGCTGAAAGTAAATTTTAATGTGTGCATTATGTGATTTTTAGCCTCTTTGGTATTGAGTAAATTAGTCATTTTTATCATAGTGCCATCGGTGGATTTGTACAATAACTTGTAAAAGAGGAGTACAAATGAATCACCGTCAGTTCCAAGTAGGAGGATGGCGCCAGACCGTGCAGTCAGACAGGCTAAAGGTTCATGACTCTGAGTGTGCAGCCAGCCAAGGAACGCTGTCTGGATCTCCTCATCGTTCTCCTCCTCGGGCTGAAGAGAAAATGTCAAATATCACATGGACACAAGAGGTAGATTAAATCATAGCAGCTTTGACAATTTACCAGTTTGAGGACTAATAGCTGATGAAAATCTAAAGAAACAAAATCTCTAACCACACTGCAACCAGATATGACTACTCCAGCACTCACCAGAGGTATTAGGGGCTGTAGGCGAATAGAGGAGGCTACTTTGATGGTTGATTTGACTGGATTAATTCTAACTGTTGAATGTGGGATGATATTCAACCTGATGGCCAGGGGCTGTGGGATCTGAAAATCATAAGTATTATATGAGATATGACAGCATATAAAGAAGCAGATCACTGCGAAAAACGTAAAAGTACCATAATTAATCTTAGGTTAGAGTAAATAAATGAACAGCACACTCACCCATACTCTTCCACTATGAATCTCTCCCTTGCTGTGACTTCTTCCCTTGTGTGCTAGCTTGTCGGTACCATGGCACACCACCCGGACCACCATGGCTTCCTCTTCTTTCATCTCCTCTCCTCCAGCAACTTTAGTATCTCCTGTGTTCTTCTTTTTCTCCATGGCCTGCTTGGCTCGGTCCCTCGATTCTTTAGGGGAGAGAACTTTGGAGAGCAGGCCATAAGTCACTGGAGACTGACCTCCAGTTGGCCCAGCATTCAACCCGGGGCTCGAAGGAAATAAATGAACGACGGCAGTTGCAACGTGGCTCATAGTGCAAAGAGAGTCTGGAGGTGCACCGCACACTCTGTAGATGGAATCAGTGAGGAGGGCGGGGACGTCGGGTACAGGTGGTAGCTCTTTAACCGGGTCATAAGTACCCTTTATCATATAGCGTAGCAGGCTCTTCAGGTCAGCTATGCCACCCCACTGGTGGCTTTGAGGTGCAGGGGAGATACTTTCTAATGGTCCTGAGGGGGAGGAAGGATCCACATTTTGCTGTCTGTGAAAACGCTGCTCCTCACTGTTTCTCACTGGAGAACCATTAAGGTCGTCAATTCCAGCGCGGCTCTTAGGAGAGACAACCAGTTCTGTGAACTGCTCCAAGCGACCATAGGGCACAGAGGGTGAAAGCGATGCTGCACAGAGTTAAAAACAGATTATACTGTTTTCATGAATCCTGTCCCTGGATATGACCAATACATCAAATTTAAACAAAAGGAGCAGAACAAACACTTAAGTAAGTAGGCTTAACTAGTTGAAACCACAGAACCACACGTTTTAGGATTATTACTTAATGGAACATTCAATGTTTGCTCTTCATAAATATGTTTTTTCAGAGCACCGATACAAACAAAAAGGCATCAGAGTGCATGTTCGGTATCTTTCTCCCCATGAATTTCCAAGGTTGGAAGAAGACAAGGCAGATTTAACAGACTATTTGCTACCAACAAAAGATAATAATTACTGGATTAACTCTGACCTATTTGGATGTAGATGGCTGTGTGGCTGTCCACCCACACAGGAAACACGGCATTTCGGAAAACAACTCTGATCTGATCCAACAGCTGCTGCTCCAGAGCCGCACTGTGGAGCTCCTGGGGGTGTCAGTCACAGAAAACAGACGATAAAATATTGTTTGATGTGAATTTGGGTCACAAGTCTATCCCTGGTGTATTCCTTTGTAGTGGGAGGATTGTCAGACAATACATTACATATACAGTATATTTTGTCATGAAAACATTGGGTTACTACTGTTACTGATTAAGTCACCCACCAAGATCTCCCAGTCATCAGATGACAGAGGCTCCACATTCACTTGATGCACTGATGAGACCTGGTGACATGGTCTCAGGAAGCCCTGAGGAAAACCACACAGCCAGTCAGTCAATACAAACACCTAGTCAGCCTAGACAGAAACTGACAATTAATTTAAACTGTCAAAAGACTGTGTCATGTAGAGATTATGGACTATCCCGATGAGAACAAATTTCTCATTGTGGAGCCGTACCTGCTCTCCATCTATCAGGCCAAGCTTTTCTCCCAGTTGTCGACACAGCTCCACTTTATGGCTGTCCAGGCTGGAAGAGGTTCTGTTTTGAGTCCAGCTGAGGAACACTGGACATCCATGGCCCCAGGACAACTCCAAAGCCTGGTTCTGAACACAGACGCACAAAGTTTTTGTTGTTGTACTTTTTGATTGCCATGGCACTTTATCTAATAAATGTCTGCATCATAATCATCCTCCTTATTCTGCACATTTTACACAGATTCAACGATAAGAGTGTAAAGATGTCAAACTGGAGGAGAGGAGGGTTGAGCCAATAATTCTCCACACTGACTGGCCAAACAAAAAAGGAGGAAGGCTTGTACAGTTGCCATGAAAAACTATCTCACTCATGTACGCTCTTTCACATTATCATTATCATCATCTGAAAGATAGTGTTCTTTGTGGATTTATAAAGATGTAAAAATTGACCACAGTGAAACAGACATACAGTAAGATGCAGTAATTTATAAGAATGCTGTGGCATTTACCCAGTCTCCTGTTCCATCTAAAATGTTAAGTTTTGTCACCACCAAGTGAGACTGCAAGGGAACTACTACTAAAATGGTTAAGTCAAAATGGAATAATAGTGAAAATACTAATTACCATCGCACTGGCATCTTTGAAAATGTTTAATATCTGCTTACTGAAGAGTTACTATTGAATTGTTATTAAACCCAAGGAAAAACACATGGATTGAATCTCCCATTGCTGCTGCTAACACTCAACTCTTTCCTATCATTATGTCTGTTTTTTTCTGACTGACATATAGTTAACTGTATATCCAATCCTCTGATGGGTCTCTCATAAGATGTTTTCAGCAGAGCATGTCATGTATCACTAAGAACTTTATGCTAGTAAGCACGCTGGCATGATAGATAGATAGATAGATAGATAGATAGTAACTTTATTGATCCCGAGGGAAATTCAAGTTTCCAGCATCACAGTTCCATAGTGCAAAACATGTTAGTAAAAAGGCAGTAAAAAAGTTAGTAGTGCAAAGTACAAAAACAAATATACCAGATATAAAAATACAAGGAGATGAAGAAAACTGTTAAAACTGAATATAGTGCAGGGTAACAACTGTGATACACGACTATTAAAAAAGTGCAGAAGAGACTGTTAAAAATGAGTATAGTGCAGGGTAACTCCAGTAGCTTAGTCTAAAGTGCACTGTGTGTATTATGATCTGTCCTGCAGACATGATGAGCCTAGCCTTGACTATTTTTATAATGCAAGTTAACTTAGCTAAGTTAGACAATTGGAGGTAACTTTGACAGCAACTTAAAAAGGGAAATAATTAACAACAGGCCGACATTTATAGCTTGAAGGTTGTTTCAACAAACTAAACTCCACTAATGTTAGCTGACTGGATAGCTAGCTAAGCTAAGCTAACTGAGCTGTTACCTCGTTCAAGGAGAGATGAGATATCAACTTCGAGGAGAGATGAAGAAAGCAGGTTTTTGCGTTGTTAAAAACAACAGTTACGGGTTGAATGCCCTGATTACTAAACATTGTTTCCACATGGCCTGACTAAAGCTCTGTAAACGCAAGACAGGTGACTCTCCTGACGTTAAAATGTGCAACAAACTCCGAGCCGATCGATGTGCTCCGAGTGTGCCTAGCTAGACCAAAGCAGCTGATAATCGAGCTGAACCACGTTTCAAAACAAGATATTACACATAGACACGCAATCGGTGCATGCGTATTGGAGAGAGAATGTGCTCTTATTTTGAAGTGTGTCAACCCGGAAATGTATCTCATCAGAAACATGGCGGTGCCTGGCAACAACAGTTCAGGCTGCTGGGGCGTCCCAGATGTTTATAAACACCACGAACAGAGAAAAATATGCATCTCTCGACCTAAATATAGAGAGGGGAGGAAATCGAAAGCTGTTAAGGTAAGAATATGATCAATATAAGTAAGAAAAACACAATACATATTAAGTTTTGAGACCCTGCGACTCCTATTCTTGAGGGTAAACGTCACTGTGTGGCCAATACACTGTCGAGCATGTGTCATAGTATTTGTCTTGTGCTTCATTAAGGTGTACACCATCAATTTAGAGTCCCGTTACCTGATGGTCCAAGGGGTGCCAGCCATCGGAGTGATGACAGAGTTGGTCCAGCTGTGTGCCCTGTACGGAGCTGTGGAGGAGTACAGGCCGCTGGACGAGTACCCTGCTGAGGAGTTCACCGAGGTCTACCTGGTCAAGTTCCAGAAACTCACCAGCGCCAGGTACATTACAGGGTGTAACACACCGTGTTCATCATACTAACTGCACTGGCAAAGTTTAATTAGGGCTGGGCAATATAATTCAAACTTTATTTCAGACACACAGGAGGGTCCATAACAATAAAAGAAAAGAAAAAGAAACAAAAAACATAAAAGATAAGACCACAGCAGTTCATCATTCAATTCATATGTAGGCTATCTCGCCAGTGTTTTCTGAGCCCGGATGAGTACCGAGTGCAGCTCTTGCTCGGGCTGGTTAAAGCGTCTATGGTGCTGTTCTCTGACTCATCCAAACGACAAATAAAATTATACATCAAATGTCTTAAAAGTGCCTCACATGTGGGAATACCAGAGGACATAAACAGTTGACTGGCACTATGTCATCTGGGGACCCGAAGCAACAACCTCATTGCATCATTGTAAGCCACTATGAGCCTTCGCATACTACTTTTCTTGTAACTAAACCAAAGATGAGCTGTGTACAAAGGCGTGCAAAAAACTCTAAATAATGAACATTTTACATTTACAGAACACATACTGAACCTACGAAGCAACATATTTGCCTGAGCATGTAGTTTACAGCACTGTCGATAGATATCTATGTCATCATTCCAATCATCAGTGAGAAAATGGCCAAGGTGTTTTATTTCCTTGCATGTTGTGAGAGGAATATCGCACAAATGAAACACAGGAAGAACTAATTTCTTATCTTCTCTACTTCTGACTATCATCACATTACCCTTTTTGGCATTCAATTTAATGTCGTAGTCTTTGTCTTTGCCGTATTGTGAGCACACCTTCAGTAATTGCTGCAGCCCAACACTATATGGACTGAGAATTACCAGGTCATCAGCAAACAGAGTTTCCAACAAGACACCCTGTGTTATACCCATTCAATTGTTTCAATAGGTCATCCA
>CAKAKR010056816.1:0-41852 GCA_916700685.1 Adelosebastes latens | reverse complement strand
CGGAGTCTCTGCTGTACTCTGCTCCTCTGCCTGCCTGCCTTCACTCAGCTCGCTCCACCTCACGTGCATGCGCGCACACTACACACTGCAGAAGACTTTGTAGCTCTGAGAATATCTAGTGAATGTACAGACGTTTGTGCAGAAATAAATGGTGCAGCTCCTCCAGACCAACAGAGTTTTTTTCCGTGTCTTGTGAAGTGGCGGGGCTCCGCAGCGAGAAACGTTATTGTCTCCGACCAAAACTCCGGTGTCTCCCCTGTTTTCTCCGGCCGCGGTCGGGAGGCTGAGGCAGGAAAAGCCAACACTAGGATCAGCAGTGATTCATGGAGAGACCTTTGTCTGGTCAGCTAACATTACTGCCAAGCAGGTGAAATATAGAGTGATATTGTGGTTTTAGCTGACGTGTGTCGCCTCACTGTTTTGAGCGATGCTTGTTCATGTCTATTTAGAGCGAGCACAAGCGTGAGCCCGACGCTGACTTTCATTGACTTAACAGCAACAGGTGTCGCTGTTAACAAGCATTTCTGATTCTTACAAACAGTCCCTTTAAAGCCATAGTATAGTATGCCTCACCTAGACGCACAAAGACGGGACTGAGCCATGGTTCAAACTCCTTGTCCTCTAACCATTTGTCCAAAAACTTGCATTTCCTCATAAGCTAGGTAATGAAGAGAACATTATCAAGCCGGTCAGTCAGTGGTAAAGTCAAATCTAGCAAGATTCCATAAATAAACTACACAGATTCCCACTACGCGCCTACACAATGATAAATTCACGCAAACTTACAACCTTTTTTTGGACAAATATACCAAATTATCGAAAACAACAAGAAGTCAAGACTTGTTAATACATTTTAAGGGCCTTTTAAGGGAAAACACAAAATTCAGCTGGCAGGTGACAATTCAAAGTCTAATGAATATAATGAAGTACGCCTCTCAGGCATTCTGTTTTGTTCAAACTGCAGCGCACTCTCAGCGCTCCTCCGGTCACTGGCATGACTACTGTGACCACAGAGATTATATTGCACACACGCCTCTGTTGCATCTTCACTCCCCATCCCTCTGTGTGTGCGAGTGTAGACGTAGGTTACTTCAAAGTTTGCAGACCCTCTCCCCCTAAACAGTATTACGCACCGCTTCTCCGGCAGTGCCCGGCTGCAATGCATCTCTGGAGGATTCCACTCAGCTGGTCCAAATCCCCCATGGGTTGCATTGTAAAGTAATACAGTTTTCATTATTTATCAATATATGTTTATCGTGTTTAGCCTAAGTTTATTATCATAAAGTTAATTTTGCCCTCCCGTTCTGCCTGCACCAGTTAAATTGGCTCATATGCAGTCAAACGGAGTTGTTGATGGCACAGAAGACTGGGTGGAGGCACAGGATCAACCGGCCAAGGACCACATAGAGTACATCTGCTCGCACACTTTCATTTTGGGCACAAGCAGATCCATTTACTCAGCGGAAAACGGCTTGTTTCTCCAATTTGCTGAATCCGCCTGCCCAGTGCAGGCGCACCAGGCTTTGGGGGCAAAGGGAGATGACCCTCCCCCCTTGCGCCTTACTTTGCACCCAGATTATGCGCCGTTTAACTAGCAAAAGTGGAGTTGGAGATGCCCTAAATGCACCTGCGCCATGCACTTTAGACCATGCGCTATAGATCATTTAAATAGGGCCCTCAGTCTTTCCACATACAAAATGGCAACAGAAGTACCCGGGGGCTACACATGTACACTGGTTCACTGGTCCCAATTCAACCTGAACATTTCACTTTTACAGCGCTATAGCCCTGCCCATCATCTGGACAACGACAATGCTGCAGATTCCTCTTAACAGTTTATTGGCTTCTGCCACAAACCTTCACAGTCTCAAGCTGTTTATAGAGTTTATGTGTCATCTGGGCGACTTGCAAACAGCTGGAGTCACTCCAGGCTCTGTGGTGACCTCTGATGGCACGCTGCCAGAGCCGCAGCTGGCCTGTGTTTTATCCCAGATGTGAAAGGCGCTAAGAATCAGTACATCAGGACTGCCACTGCTCCCTGCACAGCAGAGTGAAAGTGAGACTTCTTATCAAATACAACTACTTGCAGCATTTAGTGTACATTTTTTTGATGTTGGGTTTTATATTCACCTAATGCCTTTGGGATTTAACAGGTTATCGTGGTGGTGAAATGTATTCCTTTGGTTTCCATTTTTATCGTCTCCATTTCACCATAAAGCTTCCGAGTACGCTGTGAATGTTTTATTGTATAATCTATTTTCTACCTATATTACTTCAACCCCGTCAGCCAAATTCCACCCTGCAGTTTCTCTCTACAAAGATCACACGCTCTTGTTTTCTAGTGCTCTGGATTTTTCAGCTCACTTAGTTTTTCCACCCACAGGGATAATTTAAGCTTAATTTTAACTGTAATATAAGAATCCATTCATTTCTTTGCACTAAACAACAGCATCAACTTTGTCATTATGTTTAAAGCTGAAGTAGGCGAGATTGGAGCAAATATGATTAAAAAAAAAATCGCTATATCCTGACAGTAGTGCATGAAACAGGTAACCTGTAAAAAAAATCATGTGCCTCTGTGTCCTCTGGTGTCCTCCGGTGTTCCTAACGGCATCTGCAAGATTTCACAGACCGGATGAAAACAAGCAGTAAGAGCTGATCTGAGGTCTGCTGTCCAGCTGCCGTCTATGAGAGCCAGCTGTCAATCATTCGCGAACTCCAAGGGGTCACAAGGTTCGTTTTAAGGGGTTGCATGATGATTAAAAAGAATAATTAATCAGGTTTCTGCTACATAAAATTATGTATACTTTGTATGTATACTAAAATGATTCAAGTTAAACAACCTGACAAGGGGGAACAAATCCCTCTTGCCCAACTTGTGGCCATGCATGATTCACTTCAACCATCTTCAAAGTTACAGCTACATGCATCATCAGCAAGTTCAGCTGCTGATGAGAGCTCTTCTTAAGAAATGACAGCATATACTGTAAGCAAAGTGTTGACAACGCAAGGACTCAGAGGGTGTTACAGTCATGATAAGGGAGCCAGTAAATGGAAAAGAAAACAAATAAATTAGTACATCAAACTAGAATTTCAGAAGAGATGACCTCTTCATTTTCATCTAAAAAAATAGCTATTGTTTTGCTTTTGTAAAAATATATTGTCAAATTAATTTGCACCATCTATTATCTATTTAGTTGTTACTGGCAACCTATTTATTCATCCATTTATTGGTTTAATTGAAATACATAATGGCATACAGATTTATTCATCTGTAAATTCTTAATGATATAATTTTTATGATTACTTTTTATTGTCCAATTAAATCCCTATTCATAATTTGTTTTATTGTTCATTGTCAATTAATTAATTGCTTTATGACCATGTGCAAGATTTTACAGGTGCGTTATAACTTGAGAGCTTTACAGTAGATCCAGTGTGATATGTTGCTGACCACTGAACTCAGAGTGCCTTGCTCAAGGGCATTTACAGAGTCAACAGCAGTTGTAAAAGGTGTGGGAAAAGCTTTGTTATTTCTAGTCGATCCAACCGTCTGGACTGAACCATTTCTTTCCAACCTTCTCCAGCGTTCATTTCCTTACTTCGTTTAGCTTTGAAGCAAATATGTAATTTTGACTCCACAAACTACAATCATCTCTGTAACCCCTCTACCTCCGATCTCCACCCCGCCTTCAGTGCAAGGCCACGCTCAGTGGAGGAGCAGATTGAGTGGGAGCCAGTGTTAATGTAATCTCCTCTGTTTAATTAGAGTGAGCGTGGTGGGCAGCTAAACCAAACCACATTACCCACCATCTGGTGGGGAGCAGCTCTGCTCTTATAGCCACCCTCACTATCATTAGCCTCTACAAGACAAGACACAAACACATACATGACAGCTATTTATTCATCCTGCCACTTTCAATAACAGACACAACTGCATACCATTTAGCCGCTATGATGAGGCCATGCTCTGTCATGCTTAGCTCTGTCATAAATATATTGTTGTGCAATTACAATATGTTGCACACTTAAACGACTATAAGTAGTTGTCAAAGATCTGTCCAGCACAGGTTCTCTATAAACGGCTGTTTTTCTCAGACATTTCTGCTCCACTTTTTCATCAACTGTGACCTCCAACAGTGACCTTCAACATATTGAAGGAGGAAAAAGTCTATTTGAGCAAGTAATCGACATACATTTGATGAACATGGTTTTGGTGAATATTTACACAAAAATAAATCCAGCTTTTACTTTGACTTCACTGCATGGTTATCCTCAGCTGATCTTAAATGTAAGTCTCTCCATCTACCACAAGAGTGCAGTATGCTACCACAGCTAACATCCAGCCCAGACTGCAGGCAGGGCTCAAGCACAGAGGATTTACTGCTCCAGAGAAGGCAGAGCTCACTGGCAGCCAGCAGAGCAATACAAGAGTAGTCTGGCATGGATACTATGCAAGCAGGAACAACAAATTGCTAATTCTGGCATACTTTTAATGGTGCTCTATTGGCAAAAAACAAGAATTTATATCCCTAAAGCATCATGTGGAGCACACCCCTGAGCTAAAGCTTCAGATAAAGTCAACCAAAAAGCTTTATACAATCTGGCAGTTCGATTGCAAATTAATATTCTACAATTTCAATCCAAATCTTTGAGTAAAAGGATAAGCACTGTGTTTTGTGTGAAAATAAAGACCTATTTAATGCACTATTTACAATTATTACTGACTTTTTGAAAATTACTGAACCTTTAACATCAGGTGGTAACAATATTCACTTTTATACAGTATATTTAACAGTCCTGTGGAAATATGCTTATTACCTTTGTAGCAGAGAGTTAGTTAATCTGTGCGTTAAATAAAAGATAGAATAATCCTTTATTAGTCCCGCAGTGGAATATGAAGCTGGAGCCAGCAGTCTGTCAACTTAGCTTTGCATAAAGGCTAGAAACAGAAGAAACAGCTAGCCTGGCTCTGTCTTAAAGTAAAAGAACTCACTTACCAACACCAACCATAAAACAACAAATTTGAAATTTTCACTTCTGTTTTTGTACAGACTAAACAAACGAGATACAACATGTTAATTAGTGAGCTTTAGAGGTGCTGGCGGGCAGATTTTGATACGTATGGACAGAGCCAGGTAGATTAATAGCTGCTGACTGTAGCTTCATATTTAACGGACAAATTTGAGAGTGTTATCTATCTTTTCAGCTAACACTCAGCGAGAAAGTGAAAGTATTTCCCAAAATGTCAACCTATTCCTTTAAAAGGAACAGTGTGTATCAATTAGGGGGATCTATTGGCAGAAATGGAATGCAATATTAATAAGTATGTTTTCTTTAGTGTATAATTGCCTGAAAATAAGAATGGTGTTTTTGTCACCTTAGAATAAGCGGTTTATATCTACATTGGGAGCGGGTCCCCTCTCCACAGAGTCCGCCATGTTGCACCGCCATGTCTCAACAGTAGCCCAGAAGGGACAAACCAAACTCTGTTAGCTTTTCCTGCTTGGGCCAAAGTCGATAACGTTACTCACTCCCCGCTCTCTCTCTTGCTTCACCACTTACTTCCCACGTACACACATACTCTCACGCTGGCTCTGCTCCAAATGGCCTACGCTACTCTTATAACAACTGGTTCTAGAGAGGGACATTCGTGTTTTCGCATCGGTCACCATAGCTCTCCAACACACTTGGCACACAGGAGAGGCTTCAGTTGGTTGCAATCTCCTCACCTCACCACTGGATACCGCCAGATCCTACACAGTGGTACTTTATAAGGTTTAGTTTAGTGCTGTACTACGTTAGACAACAAAATTGTATTTGGATCTTGCCTAATATGCTCCACTCTGCCCAGCAACTGTGGGCGCTCCAACCCTTAATGGCCGCCTCTGCTGAGAGGTCATGGGCAACAGCATCAATGGCACAACTCTCCTGACAGCCCACACATCAATGAGTCAGTTATAAATGCCTTGGTGGGCTGGACTTTGGCAAAAAGCTGTGGAAGCAAACACTGTCCAAACTTTAAAAAGAAGCTTCCCTCTCTTCTGCTCAGCTAGAACCTACTGTGGGATTTCCAAGCGGGACCGAGAGACCGCATCTGATGTTCAAGGTTTGGACACTGAGAGAGGCCCACATACTAACGGATGAGATAAGAGTGGAGCTGATCAAATCTCAGTACACCAAACAGGGAGAGTGCTTCCTCTTCTGATAGCAGAGAGAGATAGATGCAGCTCCAAACTGGGCTGCAGCCAGCCTCTCCACAGTGGACTGTGGTACATGAATAAATGAATGAATGTAGTCCACACTGGGGCGTCTGTGACACCAAGGTGACAGACTGTTATTGTTGTCATTGGAGGGATTTACTCATGAAATTTAAATTTCTGATCAAAAGATTAACATAATGCTACTCATTACTGAAGTGGTTGTTGTTGTTTCTTATAACACCAAAAACACCAACAATCATTTTGGAGGCTGTAGTTTGTGGTGTTGTTGAATTGAACTGTGTTCTACTGAGAGGTGCGTTTCTAATATTTTGTCCGCCCCAAATGTCAGAGTGTAAACCAAATTTTAGAAACATCTTACGTATAAGTGGCTACAACCACTGATTATTATCATCATTATTCATCTGTTGATTTTATAGATTATTCATTTATAAAATGTCAAAAAAAAAACCCATGAAAAATGCCGTTTCCCAAAAGCCCCAGTTGACATCTTCAAATTGCTTTTAATGTCCAATCAACTGCACATAGATATTTAATTTAATTAAGATATGCAAGTTACAGTGACACAGAACAGCAGCAAATCCTCTTATTTGAGGAGCTGGAAACAGAACATTTACTGTGTTTGCTTGACAAAAGGTCTTAAAATGGCGACTCAGTTATCAAAATTGCTGGCAGTTCTTTTCTGTCAATCAACTAATTAACTAATTGATTAATCAACTAATTGTTTCTGCACTACATATAACTCAAAACAATTGAAAAGCACCACAAACCGCACAGTCTCAAAAGTTTCAAACAAAAACTGAACATTATAACCTTCATAAAGGCAGGACTTATTACAGGACTGTTGGATTAGGCTTAATTAGTTTTAGCTAGGTGTACCTAATAAACTGCCAAATGATTGTAAAATATCTAAATTTATATCCTATATATCATATCCAGGATTACACATATTACGCCGCAAAACAAGGATGCTAGAATGATAAATAATTTCATGGAAGAACTGATCAGGTACATGCATATCCCTGAATGTAAATGGCTTTATTCATCGTCAAAAGATTTCTAACAAAGTGAATCCAGTGAATGGCAGCTCTGTAAATCACTGTTGACTCGGCTGTCTGAGAAAACACATTGCACCAGAAGAGGGAGACATCAAATCCCTGTGAAAATTACCAAACAGCAGCTATGTTCTCCTTGCTCTTCTGTTTGCTTCTGCAGGAGAACAATTAGGCGCAATGCTAATATTATCAAACATTATTAACCTCACAACCCTAGCGATATGAATTTCAGCTGCTGCTCCAATCGCATGCAATTTACACCACTGCTGCAATGCTCATTACTCTGTGTTTGATTTCCGAATAATTCCATATGACACCTGTTAGATGAGCCAAATAGATCTGAGCCATTTCTTGGATTCGGCCTTGACAGTCGGACGAGGAGGAATTTTCTTGCTGGCAGTTGTTCCTTTCACCTGGACTCTGACTAATCTCACACCACGCATATGGGAGATACATAAACAACCTTTGTATCAAATATTATTTTACCTAAGAAAGGATCAAATGAGTGATTTTTTCCAATAAAAACAACATTTCGTCAGAGAGGTGACATGAAGACGGGCTTTGATCTCCCTCAAACACCACATCTCAGTTATTAATTATTCTTACTATTCTTAGAGTGAATGGTTTATTTGAAGCCACTCAAGTCACCTTTTCTACTCTATTTATTTATATAAACTGTCTGACTGTGAGCTGGTAAAAAGGGTGCTGAGAGAGGAGAAAGTCTCATCTGTCAGCGGGCAGACAGAACAGACTTCATTTTGTTCTTGAGTGTTGAGAGACGATAGCTTTGGATTCCAAATGACAGGGATTGACATGATATGAGACTTTTCAACAATCTGCAATAATGACCTTTTCTCCGTACCTACAAACTGTCAGGTAATAACATGTCTCAGGTGAAAATGGACAATCTTTTGGCACAGGTAAAAAGTGTTACCTAGCAACACCCAGTGTCCTATCAATGGTCAGCTTGGAGGTATCTCTGGAGATGCTCCCCCCCTACAAAGACCTGGTTCAGCTTGCTTCAACAGGCCCCATGACCCCCCTGGACAAACAACAGCCTCATTCTCTGCACCACTGCTGACCTCATTGTCTCTTTGTGAAGGGAAAACCCAGAGTTGCATTCTGTTAAATGGCAAATGGTGCATCAACTGCGAGCGGGACGGACCTCTCTACCTCCAGTGCAGGCCTACAGATGAGCACGGACACGGCTGACTTTTCCTCAGGACTGTACGCAAGGAAAACATGGTAAGAAAGGGAGACTAAATATTCACTACACCTTGCTCCATCTGTTTAATGTATGCTATCCTGACAACACCTCTCACACATTGTCACCTGCACCGTCACAATTTACAGTAACACCTGCTGTTACACATGTAGTGTTCACTGCAAACTCGTATCACACTTGTTTCTGTCACATTTACTTGTTTTTTTATATATAACTCACGTGCATCTTACGACCTATGCTGCCCAGCTGCACTGATTTTCGAAAGTGCTCTTGCACTATACGCAACTCATGCTAATTCCAAATCCAAAATTACATGTTTAGCGACACTCAAGTGCTACAGTAATACGAGAGCAGATGGTGTGCCATTTATTTAGATGGATTTTGTACTGTAATTGTATAATACCAAGTCTGCATCTCACATCTATGGAGAGCTTTATTATAATTACTGTAATACTCTCAATATGTTGCTAAGAGAAACAGCTGCTCCTTGGAGAGTAAGCCCAATAAAAACACACACACGCTCCAGAGTGATAAAACTTTTCTGAGAAAAGAAGCAGCAAATGTGTTTTAACCTCAAATTAAAAATTTGTTGAACAAGACTCAAAACAGACCTCAACTTGCTCATTATACCTCGCACACTGAGGGGACGCATCTGTGCACACCTACAGATCTGACTTTATACACCTGGACTGGTCAGTGATGGTTAATATCCAGGATTACAGTGCTCCTAATTAAATCTGACAGAGCCTGACAGGTGCACTGTTGTTAAGGAGCAGACGGTCAGCAGGTAGTTTTTGTCACAAGTGAGCAAACTTGCCAAAATTCAAGAACAAGCTGTAAATGATGTCTGACGTGCTGATTGTACTTCTTATAGAGTCTTGATGGTGACACATTGTCAGTGATTGAGAACCCGGCGGCTGTCAGCCATCCTTTTCATTCAGAGAAAACAGCAGGAGTCCCAAGGACCAAGGGAGTACAAGGCTGGTTAAAAGGGATTCACTCTACGACTCACGGTAAGCTCCAGTGGAGCACCGCCCGATGGGCATCAGACTACAATAGCAATCTTGCGTCACCAGTGCAAAAAAACAAACAAAAGCAGCTAAAAGATGCTACCCTAAATATAAAAAACAAGCCTAATTAAGACTTTGCACTGAATCAAACCATCCACAGTTAAGTGATAAGAAGTAAAGCACTGCTTTTTTTTTTTTTTATAAAAAAGTGTCACTGTATAAATGAGCTTTTCATCTCTTTAGCGTGGTACATGTATAGGATATAGCTGCCTCTGTCGCTGCGCTGTGTGTCAGTGTACTATATATGTAACAGTTGACATTTAATTATTCTTCTCGGCTCATATCTGGGATCAGGAGGCGTTAACTCCAGTCTTAATTGTTTCTTTAGCTCACAGGCTGGTGAGGCTGCTGGCAGCGGTGTGTGCAGTTGGACTACTGGGAGGCTTAGCTGTAGGTGTCTGGTTTCTAGGTGAGTCATTGTGTTGAGATAGAATCAGTAAATTAGCTTAACTGTAACCAGGAACTGTTGAGACGAATGTGAAAAATGTCTTGTTACAGCCGCTCAGGCTTCTGTACATTTTCAGGTGTCAGCAGAGCCTGTCAGATACTGGATTTTTGAGGGCAATATAATATCAGCATTTGAAAGGTTTAAAAATGTTGATATAGTGCTGCAACTAACAATAATTGTCATTACCAATTGTTTTATCCGACCAACAGTCCAAAACTCAAAGATATTTAATGTATCTTAATTTAAGGGAAAGCAGCAAATTCTCCTATATTAGAAGCTTTTGCTACAGACAAAAAATTCTAATCTGCAATTGTATTGCTCTACCAGACAGAGTTTGTCTGTTCTGGGTACTAATTCAGATAATCTGGTAACATTTAGCTAACATTTTGCTGCCGGTCTCACTGGCTAATTAAAAGACTGATTAACTGCATCTTTATCTACATATAGTCAGACTTCTGCTGAGGCCTTCCTACTCCCAAAGTCCGGTGGGACTTGGGGACACAAAGGAGACGTCTTTCTGCAACGTGACAGAAGATATTTCAATCTCTGACCCCAGGAAAGGTCTGTGTTTCCTCCCCTCTTTGGTGTTTGTTTCACTGATTTACAAACAGTGCAGGATCGTGTGGTTGCACACTGTTATGTGATTCATCATACTGGGTCACCTTTGAAGTGATTTTTTAGTTGAACAGTAGCAAAAATTATCATTCAACAGCTGCTTCTTGTTGCCTTTTTGTTCACTCTTGAGAGACGCCCATTGACTGACATGAAAACATCACACATAATGATCTGTTTGTATTGACTACATTAGCATAGATTGTGTTTTTCCTAATCATTTCCCACTCATAGAAGAGGCTCGTTCATTACTGTTGACTGAGAGCTTGTCTCTGGAGGGATTTTCAATCAATCAGGTTCAGTGTTTTACAGAATCAGCCCGGAGAACTCCCTCCTGGAGATACAGCTGGGAAAGCTGCCCACCTGGCTGCCAGTGTGCTACGAGAGGTGGAACTCTTCACTGGGAACGCTGGTCTGCAGGCAGCTTGGTTCTCTGAGGTCTGCACCCCTGACAGGATCACATACTACCTCAGCCCTTAACACTGATTTTGATTGGCGCGCCCACTCATTAACTTTTAGTTTAGTCTTGCTTTAAGCCTGATTAACAAAGGTTGAAGGCTTGGCTTATTTACGATTTGCTAATACCTCATTTGCGATCATGCTTCACACGTTATGAGTCTGAATTATCTCACTCACTCCCATCCATTTTGCATTATGTTCTCTTACCAGACTGACCAAGCATAAAGGAGTGAATCTAACCGATATCGGGCCAAACTATACTGATGGCTTTATACAAATTACCTCAGAACACAAGAGCAATCTGGAAAATATGTGGCAATTCAGGTAAGGCAATTTGTCTGAGGACATCATACTCGTAATGATGCAGAGAAAATTGTTTAATTATGCATCATTAGTTACACAATTTATTTTCATTTAGGGGGAACTGTATCACGGGGAAGGTTATCGCTTTGCAATGTTTTGGTGAGCAAATTAAACTTAACTTTTTGTTTGACTTTGCATCTAACACCAAGCCCTGTAGTTCCTTAATAATACTTCACAAAAAAAAGCTTCATGTCAGCAGCAGACAGAGTGAATTATGTCACTTGCTGCAGCACTTTCTGACCAATCCAACTCCTTTTTGATGAATGGATCTCTGTGTAGAGTGTGGGACGCGAGCGAAGCTGCCCAGGATAATCGGGGGAGTCGAGGCCTCGCTGGGCAGGTGGCCTTGGCAGGTCAGCCTCTACTACAGCAACCGTCACACCTGCGGGGGCTCCATCATCACCAGTCAATGGGTAGTCACAGCTGCCCATTGTGTGCACAAGTAAGACAGCTGACCTTACCAGCGCTAAAAGGTCCGGTGCTACAGACTCGAAGGAGAATAATCAGCCATTAACAGCTGCACCAAACTGGACACAACAATTCTCTCTTCTCAGTATCTGCCTTTTCTTTTCTTTTCTCAAATGTCAGCTACAGGCTACCTCAGGTATCCAGCTGGGTGGTCTACGCCGGTATTGTCACCCGCAGCTCGGCCAAAATGGCTCAGCACACAGGATACGCCGTGGAGAAGATCATTTACAACAAGAACTATAATCACAGGAGCCATGACAGCGATATAGCCCTGATGAAACTGCGGACCCCGCTGAATTTCTCAGGTGAGTCTGGGAGGCTCCTTACAAGCTAAGCTTTGCACACAAAAGCAATCACAAGCACTCCAAAAACACAACAAAATGTCAATACTTTGGCCTCAGTTTACTGCTCTATTGTTTTATGGTGACACATTTCAGCAAACAAACCTCCATCAGGCCACCACAAAAGTGGTATAAGCGATCATTGCCAGGTGTGTAGGGTGTTCTAACTTCTGTAACCATACTGAACAATGATGTAAACTTTTAATCAACAGGATACAAACATATGTTGCACCATAACACTAAATTACTCTCTGCAAAAACAATATCTCATAGAACCAATTATTTATACAATTTGAATGGGCATAAACAACCTCAACACAGTTTAAAGATCCCCTCCAGACATATTTTGAGACATCAAATATTAATCTGTCTATGTTTTTTCCACCCAAAAAATCCAATTACTTTTTAAAAAAACATTTTTAAATTACATCTACTCCTTGTCCCTCACTGAAAAATCCAGAATCAATGAATACGCAAATATTTTTTTTCATTTCAAACTTTTAACTACTGCAAACAAGATGTCTCATTCTTCACTGAAAAAAATCGATTCTCAGTTTCTCACTGGAGGTTTCACATTTCTGTAAATTACATATTGGACCACTATCAGCTTACGTGTCATAAAATCCTGCTTGTTCGTACAGGTTTTAAATTGAGATTGAAGGTGAGCTCAGAGAAACCTTCCCCCTTCAGCAGATGAATGTGTCAAAGTCTGCACATTCATCATTCTGCACAACCAAGTAAAGCAACAATAAACAAAACACATTTTTTAGTGAAGGGGGACTTAAGGGACCCAATTAACAATGACTTGTTAACCCACACATATTTCCAGTTCAAGGTAAACTTGAGGGAGTCCATTACAAGACAAAACCCCAACAGGGGTAAAAAATGTAGTATGTCTCTCAAGCAGCGTGGAAGAAAAGCCTTAATGACAATAAAAACGTGGTTCCAACCTGTCAGAATTATTATGTAAATGTCCCCTTTAACTAGATACAATTAGGCCCGTCTGCTTGCCTCAGTACGACTATGATCTACCAGGAGGCACACAGTGCTGGATTTCTGGATGGGGATACACACAGCCTGATGGTGGTAAGATGCTACTGCACTGCACTAAAACCAATTTACATCTACTGCAAGTCTAATTCACACCTAATGACAGCGTGTGCAAAGTGTATTGACAGAGCAGCACTAAAAAAGTGTGTCTTCTCGCTCAGTTCACTCACCTGACACCCTGAAAGAGGCGCCAGTTCCCATAATAAGCACAAAGAAGTGTAACAGCTCCTGCATGTACAATGGAGAGATCACGCCACGGATGCTTTGTGCCGGATACACAGAAGGGAAAGTGGATGCATGTCAGGTCAGATGCATGTTTTCAACACTGCGGAGGCGTTTTAAAGATCCATCCTCTCTAATGTGATTTGTTTACGGTGAAACGCTGGCATAATGAAGTGTGTGTGTGTGTGTGTCTACCTCTTCAGGGAGACAGTGGAGGTCCTCTGGTTTGCCAGGATGAAAATGTGTGGAGGCTGGTAGGTGTCGTCAGCTGGGGGACAGGCTGTGCTGAGCCCAACCATCCAGGAGTTTACACCAAAGTGGCTGAATTCTTGGGCTGGATCTACGACATGATTGAGGTAAACAGACGTTTTAGAAATTCTGTGGTAGAAAGTATTTGTAGAGTACAGAGGTATTTGAATATTTCCATTTGATGCTACTTTATACTTCTACTCCACAACATTTCAGAGAGGGAATTGTGAAAAAAGCCCCTCTAAATTTCCCAGAGCCCAAGGTGACATCCTCAAAATGCTTGTGTTGACCAGCCAGCACTCCAAAACCCAAAGATATTCAGTTTACTATCATATAAGACAAAAAAAAGCAGCAGATCCTTTCATTTGAAATGCCGAAGCCAGGAAATGTTTTCACATGAAAAATGACTGAAAAGATGAATCGATTATCAAAATAAAGAGAACAAAGTTGCTGACTAATTTTCTTTTGATCGACTAATTGCATTAGTTTTAGACAAGAGCACCCAACAGTGTGTAAAATATAGTTCAAATCAGCTTCACCTTGACCAACATTAAAATGCTGCTTGCACAGAAAGGAATGCATCAATAATAAAGATATTTCAATAATATAACACCGACAGGGGTCATTCTGTTGCCTCATGAGTACTTTTAATTTTTGATACTACATTTTGATGATAATTTGAATGCAGGATTTTTACTTAATTATTTTTATATTGCTATGTTTCAGTAAAAGATGACAATATTTCTTACTCTTACTCCACTGCATAAATATCAGAGAGCCTAATTAATTTCATACACAGCCATTATATATATACACATATATATATATATACATATACATATATATACATACATATATATATATACATATATACATATACACATATATACATACACACACACACACACAATATACATATTTTGATACTACATTTAGATGATAATTTGAATGCAGGATTTTTACTTAATTATTTTTACATTGCTATGTTTGAGTAAAAGATGACAGTATTTCATACACAGCCATTATATATATATATATATCTGTACATGTAACTAACTAATGTATGTAACTGTACATGAAAAATAAGTCCAGTTTTTACACTGCTTGTTAAAGACTTTTTTCTCTTTGCAGGATTACTGAAGAGGCTTATGGATCACATCAAGCAGAGGATGCTACTGATATTACTGTTAATAATGATACTGATATTATTACTGTTTGAGACATTTAAATCATAGTTGATATTTTTACTTTAAATGTCCGTTATATATAATGTACACATAGAGACAGACTGACTACGTTATATTTTTCATGTATTGAATATAAATTATGGCTCTTATAAAACTGTGTCCTGGTGTGATTATTGACCTGCAGCTCTGAACTTTAACCACCAGGTGGCTTCCGGTTTCCTCTCATCTATAGTTTCCATAGCAACTAACAACATTAGCTAAACTAGCGTTAAGCTGTGAAGTTATGTGTGTTACTTTGACAGAAATTATCTAGTAGTTTTATATTTAGAGCCTCTTTGAATAGCAACATTCATTTGCAATACTGTAGACTGTACTGTAGCTGGTTTTCTAACTCCAACTCTCTCTAGCATTAGCGTTAACTCAAGTAGAAGTAGAAGACAGTCACCTTAAGATGTCCTCTGCTGGCAGTACAGGGGATGTTTTACAGCAAGTCAACCAGTTCTGGTCCATCCTGGATGATTTCTCTCACAATGACCCCGCAGCCTACCGCAGGTTCATAGAGAAACAGGTGAAGGAAGGAGCTGAGTTCAGCGCACCGCCGCAGCTCCACTCTTCTCTGTGCACTGAAATACTGGTAAGTTGAGCTAAATAAATGGTAGACTAACTAAAGCTAGTTAACTGTAGCCTGCATAACATTTCTCACGACAAACATTTCACGTGAAAGCAGGTAAAACACAGGTGTGTCTCATTAGTCATTGACAATGATTGCAGGGTGAACTCAGGTGTTAATTAGTAAAATGATGGCCCCATTCCATTTAGAGTCACAGCCCTTCCAGTGAGCCAGCATGCACTAGACCAGGACTCTTGCACACCTAAATGGAACAGGGCCATAATTAACGTTATCAAGAGCTGGTTATCCTTAGAACATTTCAAAAGGAAATTATCATCACATTTTATTCATGATGTCTAATTATGTTTTGATATGTTTAGATATATTTTCTTTTTTTTCTATACTGTTTTTTTATATGTATTTCATTGTTTTTATTGGATTGTTTTCCACTGTTTGGGTGTATGTTTTTCTGCACATTTTGTGGTGTACTTCTTGTTGTTGTTTAACTTTGTTGTATTTTTAAAATTATGTTAGTTTAGATCTTTCTTCCTTTTTTGTTAGTTTTTTTTTTTTTTTTTTTTTTCTCCTGGGGTTGGGGGGAGGTCCTTTGTATATATAAGCCTGTAAGGCTTCTTGACCTCTCCTGTCACATTTCTTGTTTTTTTTTCATTGACTGGATTTTGTGCATTTGTATATATGTGCAAATAAATAAATAAAAAAAATATATATATATATATATATCAATTACACCTGTGATCACCCTGCAATGACATGTGAAAATGACTGCGGTGAACGGGCCTATTGTCTAGGTAAGTGAGCTCAATACAGGTGCACCAAATCATGTGACCCAAATAGGAAGTTAAGATATGTTGCCATGGCAAACCTTTTTTTTAACATGTAGGCTTTAACTTTATTGCATACCTTTTTTAAAGCAGCTGTGAAAAAATGAATTTGAATAAATTTTATTCAGTGAATATGTCCACCGTGACAAAGGTCTATCAGGTTGAATTACTATCTACATGTCTGTCTGTCTGTCTACTAGAGCTTCAACTAAAGATTCTTTTAATTCATTATTTATAATATTTTCTTGAACAAATAGTGAGAAAGGCCCATCATAAGCTCCCAAAGCCCACTGTAACATTTTCAGATGTCTTGTTCTGTCCAACCGACAGTATAACACCCAAACATATTCAGTTCACTGTCACAGAAGAGTAAGAAAACCAAAAATATATGCACATTTGAGAGGCTGAAACCAGTAAGTCTGCCATTTTTGCTCAAAAATGTTGATGGACTGATCACTTATTATACACCTAATTGCTTCAGCTCTACTGTTTACCCCTTAAAACAGAAGCTGCCACACCTGTGTGCATCTATAGCTTAGAAATAGGGTCTGTTTTGACAGATGGCACATCTGTGTCCTCAACAGGAGCCCAAGAAAGGGTCGCTGTACATCAACATCTGCAGCTGGAAACGTGTGCCTGCACCTCAGGATCACAGCAGGCCTTTACCTGTGTGTGCAGGAAAACTGGAAACAGACACAAATGAAGGTCGAGGTAAAAGTCAAAGCTGCGCTGCATCACAAGTTACAGAACTCTTCCGTGATGTTAACAAGAAAACCAATAAATTGTTGTTTTTCCTTCGCAGGTCGGTACACTGTGTTGGATGTGGCATTAAACCCTGCAGTGCTACAGGAAAGTAAGGAAGACAAAACAGAAGTCTATCTGCTGGCCCTGAGCTTTGCCCAGCAGCATCATGGGATGAGTCTATCTCAGCAGTACACTGTCGTCAGCTGTAGCCCAAAAAGTAGCCCTGAAGACTTGCACCGTCGGCTTGGATTTAGGCAGTGGCCTAACACCTCCAGACATCCGAACACAGGTTAAGCAATAAGTCTTATATCCCAATAAGCTGCTACAAGCCCTTTATGATGGAGCTATTTTCCTGTACTGCTGCAGGTGTATCATCTTTCACCCTCTACCACAGTTTCTAATAATCCATCGTGTTCCTTTTTTTACAGCCAGTGAGACCCCAGCTGCCCTCCTGCAGCAGATCTCCTCTCTACGCTCGGAGAAACAACACGAGGACCCAGCAGCCCAAATTATCTCCAGACCTGCGGAGCACAAAAAGAAGGATTTGATCCAGGTCATCTCCACTACATTTGTGCCGCCTCAGAAGCCAAAGTACCAACTCGAGGTGAAGACTGATACAGTAGGAGTTGCTCGCAGCATGGAGCTGACGGTGGAGCTGCCGAAGGTTTGCTCCATGTCAGAGTGCCAGCTGAGAATCTCCAAGGTTAGCGGCTACACACTCCCTTGAACAGTTATAATGAACCACTTCGGAATCCAACATGTCAGTGCGTTGTTGGATGTCATAAAAAATACATAATAGGCCTCTTTCTGCGTTTGTGAGTCAAACAGTGTGTTAAGTGTATTTTTCTCCACAGGACGACGTCTTACTGGAGGTGGAGGATGTCTACCACTTGCTTTTGGAATTCCCCAAAACTGTGGTTGAAGACACGGCGTCTGCCATTTTTAACAGGAAGAAACGAAGGCTTACTTTGAGAGTGGATGTTTTCTGACCATTCGCCTTAATGAAGAAACAAATGAGCACAGAGGTGATCAGATGTGCTGTGAATGGGCTGAAGAATCTGTGAAGCTATGAGTAAATTCTGGCACTGAGAATACCTCAAAGTAAATAACCAAAACCAACTAAAATCCTGCTATGCAATCTGAAAATCCTTGTGAACACAGTATTACTCATGCTCTGCTTCAAAACTTCAGCTAACAAACAGCTCCCCTGTAAACTGATCCCAAATCCAAACTGATGTTTTTACTGAAACAAATATGTCACTGTATCCCTTTGTGCTGCGTGGGCTGATCCGCAGCAGCAAATGTAATTCTTAACCCCCCAAAATGAATTGACTTTAATAACAATCTGCGTGTTTTGTTTATTAATGTGTGGGTGCATGAGCGGAGGTGTATAATGGCTAGGAGCTGGTGTACAGTGTCATTACCGTACGCCCGGGGAATAATTGACAACAAAATGATCCATGCAATAATTCATGTTTATTAAAACATCAAAATTGATGCAGAACAACAACATCACTATTTGGCAATCTGGAACGTGTGGAAAATGTCAGTAAACACTTTGAGTTTTGCATACTATGCACTGATTACAGCTTTTTAGAGCACAGCTTATAACATTTGAAGCTTTCAGTTTCAAGTATCACATTACTGACCATTAAATAGGTAGTCTCACACATTAATTTATGAGCTGCAAACAATGTCTAATATCCATTCCTTCAAAAATAAAAGAAAGTGGTACCCAAATGTCAAAGTCAAATTCTTCATATGAAACATTCACTTTCAAAACATGGTTTTGTATCGAAATGGTGTTACATCCATTGGTCCCAGTTAACTGTATTATTTTCTCTATTATGGCATCGCAAGTATTTTCAGTGGAATCCTGGTCCAGTGGGAACAACTGAGGTTTGTAGTGGTGATCTGTGGCTTATGGGCTCTACCTCCTCTCTCCGTGGTCCTCCTCCACCCACGCTACAATCTTCCCCTCCCAGCCAGGCACGACAGCTCCATCCTGGAATACCTGCACAGTCGACATCCAGCATTTACATATCTAAGAACCACTCACATCTGCAACGTACAAAGGTCTGGATAGAAAGTGAAAATGACTACTCAGTCCTCCTGCAGTGTTTTGAAGTGTAGCACAGCCATGGCCTATTATTAGCATATCTTACTCCATAACTGCCGTTTTATATTTGCCTGCTGAAGCTGATGTGAAAAGAAGTAGGGGCTATAATTTCACTCCCACGCCTACCTCCTCTTTCACTGTGCCGAACTCTGGGTCGAGGGCCTTGAAGTGGTATCTGAAACTGCCTTGTCTGTCCACAGCGGCCTTGAAGTCCCACAGTGTCACCTCACCCAGCCTGTATAAGAGCACACTGTCAGTCATCTATGCACACATACACCCACATAGACATTTTCTAGAGTAAACATTTAACCAGCACAGATACTGAAGCATCTATATGGAGCTCAGCTCGTGCCTGAATTAAGACATGTGACCTCAGCGTGCAGCTCTAACCAAAACAGCACTTTTGTTTAAAATTCATGCATGCTACAGCGAGGGAAAAAAAACAATAACACCGTTATATAAAGAGCTTTTATAGCCACCTTTTTGGGATGTTAATCAGAAACGGAGTGAGCGAGCGATCAGTGAAGTAGAGCACTTTAGTGGAGATGGCGGTGTCCAGTCCCGGGCTGCTGTGTGAGTGCGCCATTTCTGTAAAATAATCACAAAAACAAAACAAATACTGTTTTTCACAACCAGGGTGTAAAACGGCTCTAGCCTCACATCTAGTAATGCCCTCAGCATACATAGCAGTGTAATTGCATGGCATAATTTGATTTAACAGCCGGAGTTGAGATGTTGCAGATGATGATAAATCCTAAACAAACAACAAGGATTTTGTTTGTCTCACTTGAGCTCTGTGGCCAGGAGTCACGGTCTGTCGAGTTGGCTCTGCGTCCCGGTGATTTAAATTCCTCCTAGAAGGAGAACCCGTTACTCATGGTAAACAGTTGAATGTCAGTTGTTGTTGACTCACTCATCAGGTGACAGATGTGTTGCTACTTTTTGAAGATTTACTCTGAAAGGGTGTGTGTGAGAGAGTTCGTACCCCTCTGTCCTGTCTGCGCTGGCTGTCCACAGTGTGTAATCGGTCCATGAGACTGGCCACGCCCTGCTCCAAGGTGTCCAGGGTGTGATGTTGGGGGTCATGGCCAGAGAAGCTGTCCCTCAAACTACGCAGTGCCTCCCTGACCAGCTGCAGCTCTTCCCCCTGCAACAAACAGCTTCTATAAATGTAGTCTTGTTTTTCATGTTAAAAAGGCAAGAAGTATTGAAGCCCATTTCTTCCAAGAAATGAAAAAAATACATAATATTTAGGTTTGATAAAATAAAAATACTCATGGTAGGTCAAAATTGTGAGAAAGAAAAAATTGATTCACTAATTCAAAGTTATAATACTAAATGTATGAGTTATTTCTAGGGCTGTCAAAGTAAAGCACATTCAATTTCTTTAACACATTAACGCAGCTTGTGATTTTTAGGTTGTAGCGGGCTCAGTTTTAAAGCTAGAGTGAAGATCCTGTCATCATATGAAACTACAAAACCTCAGAAATCTATTGGTACCAACCATGTCATACTAGCTTGTTGCGAAGGAGGCTAAATAACGCTCAAACGTTACGCAAAATTTTGGAGAGGAAAAAGACATTTCCAAAGGGTCCCTTGACCTGAAAATGGGTTCTATTGGTACCCACGAGTCTCCCCTTCACAGACATGCCCAATTTATGATAATCACATGCAGTTTGGGTCATAGTCAAGTCAGCACCCTCACACACTGACAGCTGTTGTTACCTGTTGGGCTTCAGTTTGCCATGTTATGATTTGAGCATATTTTTTATGCTAAATGCAGTACCTGTGAGGGTTTCTGGACAATATTTGTCATCGTTTTGTGTTGTTAGTTGATTTCCAATGATAAATATATACATACATTTGCATAAAGCAAGCATATTTGCCCACTCCCATGTTAATAAGAGTATTAAAAACTTGACAAATCTCCCTTTAAGGTACATTTTGAACAGATAAAAAATGTGTGATTTATTTGCAATTAATCACGATTAAATAATTTAATCGATTGACAGCCCTAGTTATTTCAGACCTAGTACCTCTTATTTTAATATAGCATCTCATAATTTTGACTTTTATTATTATTTAATTATATTTAATATTTCATCTACTTTTTTCTTTGACTACCAGAAATGAGCTTCCATACAATGATCCATCAACATTGACACAATAAACAGCAATTGATAGCACTGATTCAAATAAAAAAGCATACATACTGGTGCACTGTGTTTGAATACTGCAGGAGATGTCGAAGCCACTGAGTTAGAATAACCACCGCTTTCACTCCTGAATGACTGAAAAATGGACAAAAACACGTAAACAAGGCTGGCTGATTTTCATGTTTTAAAGGATGAGCAGGTGATTTTCTATAATTATTATGTTCAACACATGCCATGAAAAGAACAAAAACCGACCAGTGTAGCAAAAGCCTGATACACCTTAATCCTCTGTGCTCACTGTTGTGCATCAATGAGCACATGTTTCTTCATTGCTGTAAATACTCCCCAAATATGTGTATTAATCCAAAACTGAAAATAGTCCTCAACAAATGCACTATTTACTCCTGTTTGAGTAATGTTTGCTAAAAACTACCTAACTGGGATTTGTCAACAATAACAAAAATACAGAATACAGCCAGTCTTATCTATTAAATCTCTTAGTAAAATGTACTGTAATTATTTTTTTTCCACTTAATGTGTTTACTTGTAGTGCCTCTTTATTTCTTTTTTTTCAATCATTTTTTTTTATTTTTTAAAAATTGGTTTTACCTGTTATTCTGGTCCACTAACGATCTTTTGTTACTTTATTCAAATTTATATTTGACTTTAGAATTTGTTGATTTTAATTTTCTGCCTTGTGTGAAGTTCTTTGTAACCTTGCTTTTGAAAAATGTTCTATAAATAATAAATATTATTATATGTCATTTACATCCAAACATATATTGTTGAAACACTTAAAAACATATCATGATCCCTACCCGTCCGAGGCTGACTTCATGTGCTTTATGTTGAGCTTCATCGAGCTTTTGCTGCTGTTGCTGCAGTATTCGGTCCTTCCTCCCGAGCTGCTGCTAGTGTGACAAGAGAGATGGATGGCGTAAGTCTGCATATGCATATACATATCCAAAGAATGCATTGAAGTGTAATTAATAAAAGACGGTACCTCATATTCACTAAGTAATTTGTTTCGTTCACTCAACTTGCGTTTGAGGTCTACCTGCAAACAGATATACCGGCATGATATAGGAGTGTTATATTGCTCTCTCTGCATCTACAGGTCAAGCAAGTGAACTGTTTTATCGTGTCAAACGGAAATCATCACTTGTCTCACATTTTCCCCTTCCAGCTGATCTTTGGCCATGTTGCACCTCAGTAGCTCCTGCTTTAGCTGCAGCACAGCATCCTCCTGCACTGCCAGGCGCTGCTGCAGAGCATCCTAATGAGAAAGAGGGGGAGATCAAAGAAACGTCCAGGGAAGACCTGAATACAGATACACTGCATCCACCTGCCTCGTCGACAACATACACCATCTTCTAAACTTTGTTATCTTTATAAAGAAATTAAAAACTATATAGTGTGAGTGATAAAAACTGCAGAATCATCAGTTTTGGGACAGCACAACAGTGTAATAGATTGAATTATATCCTTTAATCCGTTTTATTTCACACACAAAGGACAAAATTTCAGTAAGAGGTTTACCTTGATGGCCTGAAGGTGGCGTGCCTCCTGCTTGTTTCTCAGGAGTTCCCTCTGAGAGCCACATAAATGAACAGAGGGCATTAGAGAAAAGGGATTCTTTGCTTGTAAGGCAGCTCATCTATATTAAACCTAATTACATTTACTAACTGTACCTTGAGATCAAGGGCTTCCTCCATGCTTTGGTCCAGACGACTGCGGATTAAAACCTTCAAAGGGAGAGGGTATGAGCAGCGTAATTAGAGAATGGAAAAATGTCAGAACCTGTGAGGAGGCAGTGGGTGCCTGCATTGACAGCGGGGCTAGCAGATCAGAGAGATTCAATTGTGCTCTACAGTAGCCACTCTCAAGACGAGCGATGGCTGCAAACATCATCACAACAGAAGGGCTGACACTGACACTTCGCACAGAGTGGCGAGCAAGTGTTGGTTTCTCGAGTTAGCAGAGAGAGGGCACTGTACCAGCTGCTGTTCGGCGTTGGCCCGGTTATCTCCGAAGCTAACAGATCCATCCTGGTCCTCCTCGGGGAGGGAGCCATGTAGCAGCAACGCCTGAGGGCAAAACACACACACATACATATATATATATATATATATACTGTATATATATAGACACACTGAGTGAAGGCCTGTAAGCAGTCATGATTAAATAAACATGGCAGCAAAGCCTGGTGTATTTCTGTATTTGTAAATACAGCAGTTTGGGATTTTTCTACTTGGCTGCACAACAAGGTTCCAATTTCAGCTGATACAGCCGGTGAATTAAACTGGACTGAACCGTGTCAAATTGAAATAATATTGAAAAGCCTGCAGGAGTACACACAGACATCAGTCTTTCACCTGCTCTAACCCACATGGACAGTACGCAGCTACATACTGTACACAAACATATTTAAAGCAAAATTGAAGGATTAAGCATATTGCTAAGCTTATTAAAATAGCAATGGCCTCTTTTAAATATATAAATTAGGGCGGTCAAAGTGATAAAGAAGTGACATGATAACACATTGACGCAAAATCGTTTTAACGCCACTAATTTCATTAACGCAATCGATCTTTCGGAGGTTGTGGCGTATTTGTCATATATTTGTCATTGTTTTGTGTTGTTAATTGATTTCTAAATACATAACATCCATTTGCATAAAGCAAGCTTATTTGCCCACTCCCATGTTGATAAGAGTATTAGATACTTGACAAATCTCCCTTTAAGGCACATTTTGAACGGATGAAAAATGTGCGATTAATCGTAATTAACATCTTCTTATGGTATTGCATTTACTCACAGTTTGATATCAATTACAGGGCAACAAGCGTCACTGTATACTTAAGCCAAATTCACACCAGGCAGCGGCGAAGTTCGGCTTGCCACAATAACATTTCTCTGTGGCCGGCAGATAAATGGCGTGTTCATGTGTTTCAGGTGGGAAGAAATTCTTTGTAACATAGGTCAACATATCATAGGAGTCACAGGATCTGTTTACTGATTGGCTGCGGGTATTCTCTGGCCGCACTTCGCTGCTCAAAGTTGAACTTTTCTCAACTTTTGTTTGGCCGCACTTCGCCCAGAATCAAATGGCTGCAGCTGGCAGAGCTCGGGAGCGGCAGCCGCAGCTTTTCATAGTTATTGCATGGCAGCTCGCCGCAGGCCGCACTTCACCGCTGCTCTGGTGTGAATTCAGCGTTACTTTATTTCTGTTTCTTTTGTTTTCCTACATGTATAATCCCATATGTCCATATAAATCCCTGAGGGTCATCGAGGAATAGAAAAAAAGTCTACAATGTTTAAAAGCTACTGTATTTTGATTCACTTCATTCATTTGAATTACTGAATGGTGTTTGGAGTGGTGATTCAGAGGTTCACAGGCTACAAAATCAACATACAGAATCAAATATATAAAATCACAAATGTGTTTAACTAATTTGGACCCCAGGAAGACAAATATTAAGACATACCTGGCCAGCTTAGCATAAACATTGCATTAGTTTTGGACATGTATTGTTAATGACAGTGGTGTGTAGTAGGCAAGAAAGGTTATTTGTGTAAAACCCCCTACCACGTCTATTTGTTATCTATTTTTACCCTACAGTGTGTTGACTTAGCGGCACCACTAACGTGCCAAAATATGGTTGAATATAAGGAATAAGTTCATATATGCCAATACACTGTCATCATTGCAAAACATAATGACTGTTTATCACCTATTATTGTATAGCATATATACTGTGTGGTGAAAATATGGAAAATATATGTATACAGTAAAAATAAAGGCACTATATATTTTTATATAATACTTAAATACGGCATATTAACATCTGTTTACGTTTTACAGTTTAAGTGTATAGTAATATTTTAACACTAAATGCACCATACACTTAAATAGCAGTAGAGTGGATTACCATATATGTAACCTGCAGGCAGCAAGTAGAAGGTAATTCTTTTAAAACAAAAGCACAGATTTGCAATATTTTGCAAATATTCCAGATATTAAACATTAGAGGCCACTGGTTCAGTCATTATTATCACAGAAGTTATTTTGCATTATTAATATTGGAACAGCTATATATTGATTTTACAGTGGAGAAATAGAGATTGGACTGTCAGCTTGGCCAGCAGCTGAAGAGATTGTAAACAGTGTCAAATTAAAATGGACAAATAGAGGTCTGGTGAGTCAATCTGGTGATCATCGAGTGCCTCGAGTGCCCCCAATAGAAACTTTAACAGGGATATAACGTGTCCTTCTCAGCCAAATATTTCAACAGAGCAATAGAGTCCAGAGCGAATCAGGTGTGTATTTGTTTCTCAATTATTTGAATGTATCTTTATTATTTTATTCATAGTTTATCAAATGTATTTAATCTATTTGAACGTCTGAAAAACATTAAAATGTGGGCAGAAGATCTGAAGTCTGGAACCAGGTGAAATCTCTTTTGTGCTATATTTGAGCTGTTACCTCCCTCTGGTGCATCTGTAGTCGGCGTGCCTTCTGTCAATGTGCTCTTATTAAAGGTGCAGTGGTTTGTTTTCTAAGTGTGTCATCAGCGGGACCTTACCTGCAGGCGGAACACCATCCTCCTGGCCTCCTGCATCTCCTTCTCCAGCTGCTCCTGGTGGGCGTCCAGCTGCTCCTCCCAGGACTTCTCTTCCTCCTGCACATCGTGCCCGAGGGAGGGACACAATCCACACAGAGACACATCCTCTGAAACGAAGAGAGGTACAGGGGAGATGAGGCAAGGGAGATTGTTTTTTTTTTTCTTTGTAGGGATTCATTGCATCGCATCTTGCTCTACAAGAGTTGATGTGCAGCCAACCAACCTGTGACAGATTTCTTCTCTGTCAGCTCAGATTTGTCATCCAGAGGTTCCCCCTGGTCCTCAGACTGATCATGCAGTGTTTCTTCTTTAGGGGTGTCAGCGAACTGGGTGATAACATACTCCTCTTTGGGGGAGTGAGCAGGGCTGGCTGAGCTGAGGCTGAAACAGATGGTGGGCACAGGCAGGAGTGAGAGTGTGTGTGTGTGTTTGCATCTCTGCCAAATGCATGACAATAAATAAACCTAGCAACATAAAACGGAGATATACGCTTTAATAACTCCCCAAAGGGTGCACAAAATGTGAATTAATCACATCTGAGCTAAAGATTTTAAATCATATCTGTTTTTAAACAATGCCCATAAGTGTATCACAGACTACTTACAAATAGTAAAAATAATGAAAACACACGAGAGAACAGGATATAGAGAAACCTGTTCAGAAAATACACAGAAGGAGCAGGAATGCATGCAACTCTGTCATTTCTCCCACAGGAAATTCTCCACATAGTTTGCTCCCCCTTTGGCCATAATTTCAAAACATAATTCTCCTCTGGTTTCTGAGTGGCTGGTTTTCTTGTGTTTTCTGAGAGCATCTCAAGCCGCCTGAGGTACGGGCCGGCTGTCATCTTCGCTCTGCTGTGTTTGTAGGAATATGATACAGCTACAGTAACCTGTGACCTATGGCATTATGCATGGTCCTTTAACATGGGATTCATTCTTTTTCCCCCTCTGTGTCTGTATGGGAAAACAACAACAAAGCCAGCGTCTGCGGAAACAGATCTCAACTCTGTGCTAGCAAAGGGACAGAGAAGCATCACAATTCATCACCCTGCTCCTGAGGCCAAAAAACTAAGAGGGAAAAAAAAATAACTGTGGACTTAACTGTGGGATAAAACTGTGTTTAAAAACCAAAGAATGTCCAGAGGGATTGCATTTGGACAGTTAAACACGTTCCTCCCATACATATGCAGGGAGATTTAGATTGTAGCCGATGAGATTTTCTGCTTATCTAATAGCATTACTCAGCACGAGCTAATATCACAATAGACAGTAAACCGTGGTATTATCTGTCACTCTTGAGTTCACGCTGCCTCTTTATGGAATAATTGTGCACATGTTCCCGTGACTACTTACCATAATGTACACCTAAGTTCTGTCAGCCACCAAACAAACTGGAAACAAGAGTCTACAGCCATGTCAGCGGCTTTGTGAGGCCGTAGGTAGGCACAACTTTGAGTTAAATGCTGTCAGCATGCTCAATGTTTAAAATAATAACATGCTGATGTTTAGCAGGTATAATGTTTACCATGTCTACCATCTTAGTTTAGCCTGTTGGCATGCTAATAACTAAACACAAAGTAAAACTGAGGCTGATGGGAATGTTTTGCTGGTATTTGGTCATAAATCAAAGTATTGAACCAATTAGATGGAAAGTTAAGGGATCGCCAAAGTTATTTTAATAGAGTGCTGCAGGAATGAGTCCTAAAAAACGTAAATGAGCAAATTTAGCACTTCCGGTTCCCTCGTCTGGAAGTCACTCGCTGTGTCCAAAATCACTCACTACTCAGTATATAGTGGACTATATAGTGAGTATTTTGTAGTGCTGCCCGAATGTATAGTGAGAATTATTATATCCTATATAGTGGACTCAAAGTATCCCACAATGCATCATGAAAAGTAGTCACTAACCGAGCGCTATATCCCATCATGCATTGCGCTGAAGGAAAAATGGCAGACGGACGAGAGCAAAGAGAGCGGCGCAATTGAGAAAATTGTGGCGCGAAAATAATGTATTTAATGCGAGCAGAGCAGCACATCACAAACACAAACAGCCACAAAGTACTTTGAATTTATAAATTTGGGAAAATACGCTTATTGCCCCCACATTCAGAACGGCTGTTAATTCTTACCTTTCACAATAAAAGCCCTAGACATAGACACTACATCACTGCTTACCAAAGGGAACATTCACCCAAAGCATTTAGTTAAGAGACAACTCAACAAAATACTGTAGCTTACATATGTATTTATCACACACAAAAATATATGTCAGTAGTTATTATGGATGGTCTACCAGCAGACGCTGATCTGGCATGTTTTAATTATGCGACAGCAATGACGTAATTAATGACGCCTTGAAAATGACCTGAGTAGTGTCCAAAAGTGTTTTTTGTCATTTTGCCAATGAGCTCACTATATAGTCCTCTACATAGAACTCCCTGGATAGTGAGTAGGGAGTAGTGAATGAGTGAATGATTGTGGACACAACCAATGTTTTTTTTAATGGGTTTTTAGGTACAGTATATGCCTGAAATAAGGTCTGTGGTTAACATAAGCTTAAGAGATTTTAACCTTTTGTTCTACAATATAAAATATGTCAGTAAATATCCCACTCGTGAATTTTGAAGCTTTTATATGTCTTAAAAAAGGCGGTTGCTAACAAGTGGCTAAAGGAGACTACAAAACGTCATCACGCTGACTCGTCCGCCTTTACAGCCTCAATGTGCATACTCGTGTTCATGCGACTGGGGTGTAGTTCGTTTATAGAACGTTCGTTTTTTACTTCTGGCGATTGCATTTACACTTCAAACATCATAAAAGTGGTGTTCATTTGTAAAGATTAACTCACAGAACAAAACGTGTAAGTATCATAAAGTTTGTTTGCCACAGAGCTTATTTTCTGCAATAATCCAAAATCCAGTGGAAAAATCCCACTGGCTTTCTGTTAAAGGAACCCAGGGCGATGCTAACTTCCTGGTTGGCCTATAAAAATACATCATCCCTGCATTACTTTATTCATCCTGAGGGGAATATGAATGTCTGATCCAAATTTCATGACAATCTATCCAATAGTTGTTGGGACATTTCACTAAAAAACACAAATGCCAACCTCATGGTGGCACTAGAGGGAAAATCAGAAGATCACTTAAGTGATTATGATTCATCGTCTGGACACCATGGATATCTGTACCACATTTCATGGCAATTTACCCAATAGTTGTTGAGAAATTTCAGTCTGGAAATCAGTGGTGAACCATTGCTATCCTGCTGCTCACATGAAACATTCACCACACTGAAAAACTTCTGATAGTTTGGTCCTTCCAGTTTCTCAGAGAGAATAATTGCACCAGGTCACATAGAAAAACATGAACGGAGCGTCTTATCAGATGCTGCTGTGATTATCCCTAAGTGTTTCTGGAAAGGGGATCAAAGCTGCTGCTGCCTTCAACTAATCTTGTCATTGCAGACAATGACATTATCAAGATACCCTCTATCATTGTCTCAGCGTGCAGCAGTTCAATAAACTAACAAATTCATTTTAGATGCTCGCTGCTGTCTACTGCACCGAAAGAACACATACATACAGATTCGAAACATATGGGCTAAACCAAAGATTAAGCACTGGGATTTGTGAGGGATGAGCTTCAGTGCAACAGATTAACATCATTTGATCAGCAGTGGTGGAAAGTTACCAAGTATATTTACTCCAGTACTGTATTTAAGTGCAAGTTTGAGGTACTTTATTAGAGTATTTCTATTTTATGCTGCACTATACTTCTGCCTCTCTACATTTCAGAGGGAAATATTGTATTTTTACTTCACTACATTCACCTGACAGCTGTAGTTACTGGTTACTTCTCAGATTAAGATTTTATATTAAAAAACATATGATATATTTATAAAATCTGATGCATTGTTAACCAGTGCTTACAGTGACTCCTTATATCTAAAAAGCAGTGTCTGCTTGGGGCCTCTTGTCATGTTTCAGATGTCTTTGAATTGTTAGCAGTTCCATCAAAGAGAGATTTAGCCTCTAAACTTCTCAGATGGTTTCATTTCAATAATTTTTCTTAATAATCGTTCTCTCTCTCCTTCTTTTCCCTCTGGTGGACTACATCAGATTTTTTATCATTACAACTCAACTCCTTACAACTGACTCACGGGACATTAAGTGCAATATCATGGACTAATAATCATGAACATCTGTAATAACCATGTACTCTTACACTACCTATACTTCAGATCTGATACTGTACATAAATATCTACTGTATGTAACCCCACCTACACTGATCCCATTAACATGTTCATATTTTTATGATCCATACTGTTAACCGGATTATGGCATGGATTGCACCTTATACGCACATTATTGTTATTGTTCTTTTAGACTTCTATATTTGCACTCTTTCCTCTTTGTATTACAACTGTTGCACATCAATTTCCCTCGGGATAAATTATCAAAATTATCCAATATTTCACATAAAAAACCCCGCAAAGATTGGAGAAAAGTCCTAAAACTGAATACACATCTGTGTAGCAGAAACTTTGATTTTTCCTTATTTTCTCTCACAATAATCATCTCACGACCCCTCAGATTTATCTTGTGACCCTTTGAAGGTGCCACATTCGCAGGTTGGGAAGCACTCGACTAAAATACTGAACAGCATATAAACTAAAGTGTCTAAAACTAGCTCCACCTTGACCAGCTACAACTGTAAAATACATACAACAAATCAAAGCAACAATATCAACAATCTTGTAATGTTACATAAAAATAATATATCAGTCACAGCAGACATTTACTATTGACACATTGCTGATAATACTTCTGTACTTTTGTTTAAATCGGATTTTAAATGCAGGAATTGTACCTGTAATGGTTTGTATCTGTGTACTTCTTTCACCAACAGTGATCAGCATGAAAAGTCTATACATTAACCAGTTAGAGGTTAATAGTTCAATACAGTAGCCGATAGTGGGCTTGTCTGGTAAATACTGTACCAAATCTAGGCAAAGATGGCGGCTTTTTAAAATATCTTTACAGTCCAAAAGCGAGCCATATTTAACTGTAGAAAAATACATCTTGTATTTATTTTTCTAATATAATTTAAAATGTATGATTTTCATCCGAATCATGAAATGGATGAACCGGTAATGGAAGTTAGACGGTTAGTGGTTGCTAGGCAATAGCAGCTCAGCTCAGCTCACACAGACAGGGACACACCCACACCTACTGCACTGTAAACACCGAGAACAATAACCTGCACAGCAGGGTAGCAAAGCTGTGTTGTTATAGTGAAATGCGTTGCTGACACTACGTCTGAGACCAACATGCTGATCAAGATGATTAATATGATGTATAGGCTCCTGAATTTAGGCCTGGTGTATTTATATCTCTGCTACTGATGCACTCAGTATAGACACAAATAGCAGCCCAGATTGACATTAAAATGCTAATAAAAAAAAACAGCTCTTACCATTTCATCTGTTTGGCTCCCATGCTGGTGTTTACAAGCTTAACCCCCCCATACAGTCGTAGCCCCGCATCTGGGTGATGCTCTGCTTCTCAGTCAGGACCATAGCCCCAAACACAGCCAGAGACAGCAGGGAGGGGAGCAGCCCTGAAAGCAGCAACCAGAGGCGTCTCCACGTCGCACACTGTGTTCAATCAGAAATAACAGCACGTTCAAATCCTCTCCAGCAGCATATTCCTAAAACATAAAGCTACCAAATCCTAATCAAAAGCCCTGAACCGTTCCCTTAAATCATACCCAGGCTCAGTCCTAGCTGGCAGAGAGTGACAGAGAGAGACAGAGGGAGGGAGGATTGGTGTTCAGCTACTGAAGTCTGCCTGGTTTCTCATTGCACTCGCCTTGTGCTTGAGCTCACCAGCTCCCATTCACGAACACAATGTTTTTTGTTCCTTGCGGACGAGAACTGATGCAGCTCTTGTGCATCTTTTTCACCCTTTTTTCTCTGCCTGTCTTTTTTGCATTTATTCCCTCTGCCCTCCCTCCCTCCTTTCCCCTCTTTCTCTTCTGCTCGGACGCACTGGCTTTGTATCAATCCTTCCTTCTTTCAGTGAGCGAGGATGTCAGACATGGCTCTGTCTGGGTGTGTTTACCCTCCCCCCCTTCTCCCTCATTCCTCCTCCCTCCTTCCTCCTGCTCTCTCCTTTCACAAGGAGGAGGAGGAGGAGGAAGGAGGTTTTCTCCTTCTCTCTCCTTTCCCTTTGCTTTTTGTGTAGCCTAACTGTATGTCACTGCTAAACAGCTGAAATGAGAACAAACGTGGATCAACAAAGAGAAATGAAAATCTAAGTGTTTTGACATAATCACAGGCTTGCATAACAACAACATACCGCGCATGCCGAAACATGTCAGAGGTTAATGATATATTTACACACACAGTCAGAGGAAGTATGGAGCTACTTGGATATAAGCAAACAGAAAATGGTATTTATAGAATGCACACAATTACAGCTCTTTTCACAGTATTCATTATTGTGTGCCGTATGCAGTGAACCACATTTTTACTGAAATTGTGACAGAAAGCCTTAAAAGAACATGAGTTAATTAGAGAATGCCCTGAAATATTAAAACCACAAGATTAAACCAAAATGTAAAAAGAAGTGTCAGATTTATAATTTCAGCAACAGGCAACTAAAAACAAAGGTTTCCTATGACATGTGCTGCTAGTGTTAAGTACTCTTTTGTAAGGCGTTTTGGCCGAGCACGTTGTCATTAAGCTGTTAGAGATGTGGCTGGTGTCATCAGCAAGAATGTGAAATAGGTCTCTAAGTGGCAGCTTGCAGTTCTGCCCAGAACAGAATGACAGTGTCTTAAATCCTGTATGAGCACCATCAACACGTGCTTTAATGAGCTACTTAACCGTAGAGCGATATTAAACAGCCATGAAAATGTATGTGTAACACCAGGCTAATGCAGCTTTAGATTTACACTGTGTGTAGATCAAACAGCAGAGGCAGGAGTGGTTGGATAAATTATAAATACTCCTCACATCGGGATCACTAGTTTTATTCAATGGATAAAAGGACACAAATAGTTTAAAACCACACCATGGCAGCCTCTTCTAAAGAAATATTTTCCTATAATCTTGACATAATTCACACTAATAATAATAATAATAATCTGTATGGGTCATATTCCTACTTTATTTCATCAGTGCACTTAGTGAAATAAGACTGCCAAAATAATGTAAATGCAAACATAAAATATAATCATTAATTATAATAATAACTTAATATATAATACAAAACAATATGTTGGTGCTTTAGCTAAAACATAACATCTAATTCCAGAATGTATTTTACAATTAAAAATTATTAATAACTTAAACTATTATAGGATTTTGTCAAGTGTTAATTAAAAATTCTTACATGTTTTTATGTTATCACAAGGGCTGTCATGGCTAACGCGATAATAACGCATTAATACAAATTTGTTTTAACACCACTAATTTCTTTGACACATTAATGCAACTTGCAATTTTTGAATTATCCTCTTAAAAAATCTGTTTTAAAGCTAGAGTGAAGATACTGGCATCACATAAAAACTACAAAACCTAAGGAATCTACCGGTACCATCCACGTCATACTAGCTTGTCGTGAATAACGCTCCAAACTTGTGCTAAATTTTGGGGAGGAAGAACTCAAAGGGGTCCCTTGACCTCTGACCTCAAGATATGTGAATGAAAATGGGTTCTATGGGTACCCACGAGTCTCCCCTTTACAGATGTGCCCACTTTATGATAATCACATGCAGTTTGGGGCAAGTCATAGTCAAGTCAGCACACTGACACACTGACAGCTGTTGTTGCCTGTTGGGCTTCAGTTTACCATGTTATGATTTGAGCATATTTTTTATGCTAAATGCAGTACCTGTGAGGGTTTTTCTGGACAATATTAGTCATTGTTTTGTGTTGTTAATTGATTTCCAATAATAAATATATTCATACATTTGCATAAAGCAAGCATATTTGTCCACACCCGTGTTGATAAGAGTATTAAATACTTGACAAATCTCCCTTTAAGGTACATTTTTAATAGATAAAAAATGTGTGATTAATTTGTGATTAATCGTGATTAACTATTTTAATCAATTGGCAGCCCTAGTTTAAACACAACCCGATATCACGCCAAAGCATTTAATAGACCGGCCTGTCTACCAGACGATAGCGTGTTAGTGTCACGTTTTGCCTCGCAGAGGCGTGAATATTACACAAGTGTATGAAGGCGCAGTACCAGCAAGGTGCAACAAAACTACTCACTTAGGTTTAGGAAAAAGTCCATGGTTGGCCTTAAAATAAGTACGTAAACTAAGTAAAATACGTAAGGACACAACGTAACAAAAGTACGGAAAATGTCACAAACTTGTCACAAACAAAACGCCGGTCACCTGGTTGAAAGTCCTGTGTTTGTTGGACCCATCCAACTCCCCTCCCACACAGCATTTTTTTTTTTTTTTCAGTATTTATTCTACGTCACTAGCGCTGAGCATAGCATATTTACGCAGATGCATATTTACGCTGAGCACTAGCGTTGAGCATAGCATATTTACGCAGATGCATATTTACGCAGATGCATTTACATTTCAGTCAGACGACAAATGACACGTCTAAAGCAAGCACGGTGTTGCATTCACATACCTTGACCGGGCTGTATCACAACATTAATCAGTGCTCATAGGCTATATAATCGTCACATAAATTAACAATACTCTTCACATCAGGATCCCTGTAACTATACAGGTTATACTGCCTCTTGTGATCCTCAGATGTTTATGCTTTATGCTTTTTTCCTGTGCGGGCTAAAACTAAAACATCCCACCAGGCAAGTGAATCAACGTGATGTGCACATCCACGTATTTGATGGAGGGATTAAATTGCTAAATTCAAAGTGGCTCTCTCCAACACTAGAGAAAAACAACTCGGTCCAAGTATTGTTTCCAAAGAATAAGTGGTATGAATATTTGGCAGAAGGAGCTCTAGTAGAGCATTGATATCAGTTTGGCAAATTCAGTCTCTTAAAAAACCTTTGTTGAAACACCCTTCATAAAGTTTAGACTGTTTCTTTTCGCACTCATTTCTATTCTTTGAATGTTTTCGCTCCAATATTAAAAAGACAAGGACAAACTCAGGTACAGGACGGGCAGACAGAGAAGATTTGGCAGACCAAGATGTGACTGAGGGAATTGGGGAAAACAATTCTATTCATGCATGGATGATATATAAGGAGTGACTTTGCTGTTCAAAGTGTGGCGGGAAAGTCATTCCTCCACTGGGGAGCCAGGAGGTGAGAAGAAAGCCGCTCTGCCACGGGGACAGCATGCAGACGGCTAATTTGTAAATCAAATGAGTTGCTAAAATAGAACAGAGTGTTTGCATGGTCACTATGGGCTCTGATTGTAAATTATTATTGTGCCCGCCACGAAACAAGATTTTCCCATCTTTTTTTATTTCACTGACCTCAATAGACCTTCAAATAGATGAGCATGAAGCGGCACAGACTGATAAGATTTTGTCCCTGAGAATCCCATCCATTTTTGTTGTCAAATACAATTTAGAAAAGAACTCTGTGGCCGTTTAGGTTTATTGTTCGGGAGATAACACTGGCGAGAGTGAAAGATGATTGAAATCCAGTCGCTGTCATTATAAATCAGCTATTGTCCAAAATATAGCTGCCATAGTAACTATTTTGCTCTGAAATTATCTGAAAACTATCAAGCACTCTTACCAAGTTCATACCTCTGCCAAGGCTGCACAACCTCCTACATTTGAAATGTTTGGAAATGTTGAACCTGCATATGAATCAGACTTTTTGTTTCATTCAATCAAGTAAAATAGTTAATGAGAAAATAACAAAACAAATTCAAGGATGCCTATCTTAAGAAATCCTGGATCCACTTGGATTCAGGTCCAAATACTTCCACAAAATGTCATTGAAATCTATCAAAAAGATTTATAAATCTTGCTTATTAACTGCTTACCAACATACAAATGTGATTGATAGCACTTTGTAATAACCAACATTTTTAATGGTAAATTTATACTTAATTAGTTAATAGTTATTTTACTGTTAACAAACAATGAAATGATAATTAATACTGTTTACAAATTATTAGTAATGCTATAATTTATGTTATTCTATCATTAGTTTGTATAATATGAGATAATTTGTTTAAAAATTATATATTGTATCATAGCTGATTAGAGATGATAGCCACCCAAATAATGTATAATAATTTATAGATGGTTTACATATATCTGGTCCATATATCTTTCTAATGTTTATAGCTGTTTTACAAACGATTTTACAAATAATTTGGTAATCATTAACAAATACTTCATATCGTTTATGAAATGTTATAACATTTGCAACAAGAAACTGTTAAAATAACATAAATTATATCATTACTAATTTTTGGAAATGATGTTTTAATTATTAGGAAACATTATTAGTTATCATTTCATTGTTTGAACAGTAAAATAACCATTAACTAAATTTTAATTAACTATAAATTTACCATTTATTAATTATGGCTATTATAAAGTGTTACCAAAAAAAATCTCCAAAGGTAATAAATGGCAGTGGTGGAAGAAGTATCCAGGTCCTTTACTTCAGTAAGCAATAAGTAGCAAGTAGCAATAAAACTGCATAAAAATACCCCATTACAAGTAAAAGTCCTGCATTCATACTTCAGTAAAAGTATAGAAGTGTTATCAGCAAAATGTACTTAAAGTAAAAGTAAATGTACGTACTATGCAGTTGAATGGTCACTGTCAGTGTTACATTCTGCCCTTGTGACCAACTGCCACATTAAAATGTGTCTCAGATGTTGCAACAGTACAATATTACCTTTTAAATACAGTGGTGTAGAAGTGTTAAGTAAATAACTTAATAATGAATTAATGTAAAATCAAAATACCTCAAAACTGTATTTAAGTGCAGTACTTGGTATGTAGTTGGTTACTTTCAATCACTGATAAAATGTACTCTTCTGCAGCTTTAATATACAACAATTGTCACACTTGTTGTATAGGTTGAGTGTTGTTTTCAACAGTTCAGTACTTAATGCCTCAAAAATGATATTAAACTACTTTGACACATCTGCTTCAAATGTGGTTTGACTTGTGTGAATCTACAAAGACTAAAAGCCATCCTTTGGTGAACTTTGAACCAATGATCTATTTTGAGAGAAAATAACAAATAAAAAATATATTTTTTTCCTAGAAAGGAGACATTTTCTAGTTTATCAGTCGTCTATGATTTGTGTCAAAAATTGTCCACGGTGACTGGTGTCAGAACTTGAAGAACCAACAGTAACCATCAAATGTCTTGGGGGGAGACAAAAAAAAAGATACACGGCTGAGGAGAAACAAACAAAATACCATTTGTTGATTATATTTTGTATTATTAATCTGGGCTACTAGGAGCTAAAGTCATTAAACAAATGTAGTTTTGTAAAAAAAAGTATATTTGCCTCTGGTAGTGAAGCAGAAGTAAATACTCAAGTAAAGTATAATGCCTCAAAATTGTACTCGAGTAGATGTACTTCCCGCCACTCAACAAGGCTCTAATGTGTCAATTACACCAGATACAACATGCTGAGTGAATACAACAGTTTGTGAGTTGTTTGAAGTCTCATGACAGATCTAGGCTAGCTGTTCTTTAATTAAAAATAAATATACAATTTATATTTAAAACTGCATAATAAACATGATATGAATTTACAAAAATATGCTATATTTTCTTCCCGATTCCTGTCTTTGTGATAGGCTAGACCTCTCCAGGCTTGACTTATATCTGACCCGAATATAAACAAGCTACATCTAAAAGTATCTCCACCCTGCGCAACCCAGTTCCACTAATGTAAAGTCCTCAGAGGGGCTCACATACAGTTGGCCCTAGATCCAACATCAGCCATCTATATTGTGATCAACAATTCTGGTAATATATGCACATACAGGGAGATGGATCACTTTGTAACAGCTAATTATGCTTCAGTTTATCTAGAATACCCTGCCAGTTAAGAACGCCAATATTTTAAAAGGTACACTACGATGAAGAGTAATTGGTACTCAATTATGTGGCAGCGTAATTAGAGGTTTTAATAAGGCGTCTCCTTGGTTACATGTATGAAGCTGCTCCATATTGCCACTCACTGAGAAGATGATTGTGTGCTCCCAATATTGCCCAGTGGGAATCTAACTTTCTTCTTATTTTATGTATGCATATTAGATCTAATTTTAGATAACTGCCTAGCAACTTTAAGCTAAAGTTATAGAGGATACAGAATGTTTTAAAAAAGGCAGAGTTGACTTTGAAGCTGCTGCTCAACCTCACAGGTAGGCTACAGTTTTCACCGGACTGAGCTGCTTGAGCCAAAATATCACACTGCAACAGAAACAGGTGTGTTTTTTTAACTGAAAAGATAGACCTTCAATAAGACTTTATTGACCGCCAAGGGGAAAATTCACAAGCTACCCGGCAGTATAAAGTTACGTATATATACTGCATATAAAATATGTAAGAATAAAATAAAATTAGCCCCACAGCTACCAACTGTAATATTAAAGTGGTGTGAATATATCATACGTCAATACTCATAATCCAATAATATAATATACATTATTCTGAAATGAGAAAAAATGTGTACTTTTACTTTTTAGTACTTTAAATATATTTTAGTTTTGGGGTGGCTGTGGCTCAGAGGGTAGAGCAGGTCGTCCACCAATCGGAAGGTCGGTGGTTCGATGTGTCCTCGCAAGATACTTAACCCCAAATTGCCCCCGAAGGCATAGCCATCGGTGTGTGAATGAGCTCAGTTTAGACAGTTTGGAGACAAAGCAAGAGAGGTGAGGTTGAGATGGTTTGGACATACGTGCAAAGGAGAGATGCTGGGTATATTGGGAGAAGATGGAGCTGCCAGGTAAGAGGAAAAGAGGAAGGCCAAAGAGGAGGTTTATAGATGTGGTGAGGGAGGACATGAAGGCGGTTGGAGCGACAGAGGAAGATGCAGAGGACAGGAAGAGATGGAAACAGATGAACCGCTGTGGTGACCTCTAACGGGAGCAGCCGAAAGAAGAAGAACGCAAAGATCTGAGTATTTCTTCCATCACTGACTGTGTATACCTGTCCTGAGTGTCCTCAAGGTCCTCAAAGCTTTCAGCTTTGCAAATTCTCATAACACTGAAGAAAACCAGGGTGATGCATTTGTGCATACAGTAGCTAACAAGATACAAGTTGTAACGTAAACTATGGAGTTATTTTTCCACTTTTGATGGAGGTTAGCGTTTCCCCATGCTACGAGTTCAAGAGGAATAGTTGACATGTTGTCCTCTCAATCCCCACTGGTCACTGACTTAGTTAATCTTATTTGTGAGAGATGGCCATTTTCTCATTAGTTAAATACACTCATTTGAGTAGTTACCAAAAGCTATCCCACTTATACATTCCCCTGTAGGAAGCAGAAAAACTCCAAAACAAAATCACAGAAACAACAACAGATTTAGCTTATCAAGTCTTTATGGCTAACTTTTCCACTCCTACGCCGACGACACACAGCTCTACCTCAGCACCAAGCCATCCACTCACCCCCCCCCAAGTCCCTACTCAACTGCCTGCATGAAATATAAACATGGATGTCATCAAACCCTCCAAAACTCAACACCAGCAAAACAGAGGTCATGGTTGTGGCCCCTAAAGCACTGCTCAGGAAGGTTGGAGATCTCCTCCTGGACGTGGATGGCAGCTCCATCTGCCCATCCTCCAAGGTCCACAACCTTGGTGTCATCCTGGACTCAGCCCTGTCATTTCATTCACACATCAAATCCGTCACAAAATCCACCTTCTACCACCTCAAAAACATTTCCCGACTCCGGCCATCACTCTCTGACTCCGTGGCAGAGACCCTCATTCACGCCTTCATCACCTCCCGTCTGGACTACTGTAATGGAGTCCTCTCCAGGGTACCCAGCAAAGCCCTGGACAGGCTTCAGTATATCCAGAACTCAGCTGCCAGGGTTCTCACCCGCACTAGGCCCTGGCAGCACATCACCCCGACACTCATCCACCTTCACTGGCTTCCAATCAAGTCCCGCATCAACTATAAACTCCCCTTTCTCACATACAAATCCCTCCATGCCCTTGCCCCCCAGTACCTAACCGACCTTCTCCACCCCTACACTCCATCCCGGAAACTTCGATCCTCTGACACTAGTCTGCTCTCCACCCCCCCACACCCGGCTGAGAACATTCGGCGACAGAGCCTTCAGCGTCGCTCTGGAACGCTCTCCCTCCTGAAATCAGAAATGCTTCATCCCTGGACACTTTCAAAAAACACCTCAAACCCCACCTGTTCATCAAGGCCTATGATCTCAGCTGACTCTTCCTATACATCACTCTTTTAATTAATTAGCTATAGTTTCTCCTCTGTGTTATTTAATAGTATGATTTTGTGTGCCCCCTCTGTAAAGCGTCCTTGGGTTTCTGAAAGGCGCTATACAAGTCCAATTTATTATTATTATTATTATTATTAACTTGTTAGGTAACAGTTGGGCATACTTACACATCTAGCACTGCAGGGACGAGCAACATGGTCTTCCTTCTCTTGTTCTTCCTTGCCAACACTTTGGTCTGTAAGAGAAGGAAAAGCAACTTTCCACTATCGTTTTTGCTTGCTAAATATTTTACTTTCTTTATCAGTCACGTCTTTATTGTTTTGGTTTGCTTTAGCAGTTTGTTGAATATCCACTACTGGAACGGTTCACAGACACTCCCCCAACTCTATGATTGACGGACCATCGGACCAATCACAGCTCAGTGTCCTCCAACGTTCAGTGACGTAGGACGTGCGACAACACTACGTCTACGTCAGTAAAGCGGAAGTGCCGGTAGAAGCTGCAGAGCTTGTTTTGTTCTTCTTGAATGCTCCTCGTGTTTGAAGGTACAGTTTGTACACGTTTACATGAAATGATGGTAACAAGTGTAATAGTAACGTTAGCAGAGTTTAAACTGGTTAATTCCTGTAGCTTGAATTACATTCTTGTATCTGAATATGCAACAGTGTTAGATAGCGAGCTAGGCTAACAAGTAGAGTAGAGTAGCCTCAGTATTACAGCTATCATGTGTTAAGAATATGGATCTGTTATCACTCTTATCTTTAGTTTTATTAGACAAAGATCGGTTTTGATCAGGGGTGTCTTAGCAACCTGCGGCTCTGGAGCGTCATGAGGCTCTTCAGCTCCTCTCCAGTGGCTCCCTGTGATTTATAAACACGGAAATGAATAACTGTTGTTTTGTTTACATTTTTATTTGTATTTATCATTGTTGTAGGTCTATGGTACGATGGACTATTAGGGCCACATTGAGGAAAAAAAATAAATCTGTGATTTCGGGAATTGAGTCATTATATTACGAGAATAAAGTCATAATATTACGAAAATAAAGTCATAATATTACGAGAATAAAGTCATAATATTACGAGAATATAGTCATAATATTAAGAGAATAAAGTCATAATATTACTAGAATAAAGTCATAATATTACGAGAATAAAGTCATAATATTACTAGAATAAAGTCATAATATAACGATAACAAAGTCATATTATCACAAGAATAAAGTCATAATATTACGAGAATAAAGTCATGATATTATAAAGTAGTAATTTTACGTGTTATCTTCTTTTTTTCTCGTAAAGTTATGACTTTATTCTCGTAATATTACGACTTTATTCTGGAAATCTCAGATGTTTTTTTGC
>CAKAKR010056814.1:0-14208 GCA_916700685.1 Adelosebastes latens | reverse complement strand
ACCTCCTGACAGTGAGAGAAAAAAGTTAAAATAAAGAACGTTAATCTAAGAAACTAATGGGAACTGATTTTTTTACTCACAAATGTCCATACTGGCAAAGCGTTCGGTTGTACTTAGCTCCACCCTCTCGTGTCACTTCTGGATGTAAAAGATGGCAACGGCCAAAAAACAAACCGTAAAAAATGTTTATGTTTAAAACTGTATAATGGTGTATATATTGTACAGTTGTGACATCACAAAGTTACAGAAGTCCTGACGGCTTGTTTCAAAGGCGCAGTTTCTGAATACTGTGTACATTTCTCCGTAGATTGGGGCGTTTCGATGCTTTCACAGTATTTACACAGCACTTAAATCTGCTTTATAATAGAAAAGACATGAAAGATATGGGACCTCTGAGTGTAAAAATACACAAAAATATGATTTCAATCTAGATCTTAGACAAATTAAGAAGTAAAGAAGACACCCTGACATTCAATTTAAACTTTCTGAACTGAACCTCCAAAGAGAGCAAACTGTTGAGTGTACTATGAAATACCCGACAGTACCCAGCAGTGATGGGTGCACTGAAATCAATACCTTTTACAATCAATTTATGATGAACAAATAGACTCAAATACATAAAGAAAACCAGCAACGAGCAGCAAACTCACAGACACTTTAATACAGCTGCACTCAGTGGTGCTGCTAATGCACTGGATCTACTTCAAACAAACCAACACACACACACACACACACACACACACACACACACACACACACACACACACACACACATTCACTCTCAGCCTCCTGTCTGCAGCCACTCAGGCCTGTCCTCCTGTTTAACTCTCTCTCTCTCTCTCTCTCTCTCTGTCTGTCTGTCGATGCCTAATTTGTCCCTGTTGAATAAGTGATGCTGCAGCATTGTGAACAGGCCGACTATGGTGACACACACACACACACACACACACACACACACACACAGTCTCTCTGCCTCACATGAACCACTAAGACCTCAGTTAATAGTGCAGTAAAGAGGAGGTTATTGTGTTAGCGTTTACAATTTACTATCACGTATATTCTCCACCTTTAGGACTCAAAATCGATTTATTCTGACCTCTGAATACGGTTCGATTCAAGTCCGCGTTGCAGTTCGCTTAATCTGTGTATTGTGAACATAAAGCGCTCCGGGTTCACTTTACCCTTTGCCACTGTATTTTAGCCCTCTAGAGTTGCCGTAGACAGATCACACACAGCTTGTGTGGACGAGGAGTAGTTAATACCGAAGAAGAAACTACTGCACTTCTCCAGATATGGAACGAAGAACACATCAAATGGCAACTGTCTACAATGCAAAGAAACGCTGAGGTTTTCCTCCAATTTTCAGTTCATATGAAAGCGAGGGGTTTCATCAGGAAACCACGCTGCAGTGCCACGTCAAAGTAAAAAAAAAAACTACGTCAAAAGAACTTCACCACACGCCATAAAATGAGATAAAGCGGGGAATCCGCTGACATAAAAGACGCATGTTCCTTTTACGACGAACTTGGCAGTATTCTGATGAAGATAGGAACTATAGCGTGAACAGAGAGAAGACTGAGACCCCATCAGAGCTGAAGTGGACCAGAAACAGAACCAAGTCCTCTTTCAAATCAACTGACAATGTGAACGCAAAAAGACCTGAGTCCCTTTTCTGTTTGTCCACTTTAAGAGGACTGAGTTTGGTTCGTTTAAAAAGGACTAGATGTGAAAACACCCTAAAATCCATCTAATCAACCTGTAGTGTGGCACAAAATAACTCCTGATCGTGTACAGTCTGCAGACGCCTCTGAGCTCCTCTCTGATGACACAGCTGTGCAGAAAAGCGTCAGTTAGAGTTTCCTTGAGGTTTCACACAGATGGAGATAGAGATCATTGCGTGGAATAACAGAACAGAGATGGAGGACAGACATGTGCATTAACCTCTAACTGACTCACGACAGGGCTGATGAAGACTAGGAGGAGGAGGAGGATGAGGAGGAGGAGGAGGAGGAGGTGTCGAAAAAGAGAGAATAAGATAGTCAAAGATATTGGTGGTGGAGAGACCCGAGGCCAGATGTATAAAACTCACAGAAACAGAAATATGCACAGAGTTTATAGACGATGTCTACACATAATTAATAATCCTCATCATCATTGTGACACTGGGTGCACGCACCTGATTCTGCTCCCAGTTGGTCCTTACTGGATGTAGACAGAAAACTCATTGATCGTCAGTTAGATACTGGAATTTCGAGGTCTATACCAATATCGATATTGTTATATTAAGCAACCTTACTGTTTATACCATAGACAGTCTTTTGCATCGAAGCGTCACACGAGTTGTAATATTTCTACGTGAAGTATGCCTATTCGCGTCCTTCTGGTACGTGTTTTGGATGCGAGGGGTTGCGTAGCTTCCCAGCCTCGGGCGCTGATGGGCTGCTGCTCCCAGCTTTCAAACTGGAACCAACATGGCGGGTCGTTTGGAAACTTTCTTCTCCTATGTCACGAAAATAGTTCACCGAAATGTGTTTCTGAAAACATTTAATGAGAGAAATAATCCACGCAGTTGATGAATTTGTCTTTATTTTAGATCGACAACGGTTAGATTAAAAGTTTCTCGGGAGTTTCCAGAGGCGGCGAGTCGCGCTGGACGCCCCCTGATTCGCATTGAGTAGCCCGAGACCTCAACTTTATGCAAATAAGGAGCGGCCAACGTGACGGTCCATCTCTCGAAAACGCAACGCCACGCAACCAGAATGCATCGCACGGCTGCTTACATAGACAATCAGTAGGAAGCGTAGAAAGGACGGATCCTGCGGACACGTTCAATTCACGTCGTTGGCGGCATTTGCGTGTATTCGCCTCTTTGCACTGACTTTGTATATGATCGCGCCTCGTGAACTGTTCAGAATTAAGACTTTTACTTCACTACTGCTGAACGGAGAATCTGTATGAACAGATCAGGAAGAAGCAGATGAGAGAGACAGCTGAACTCTAAACGTTCACCTCCTCTATAAAACTCTCATTATACTCCTCTTTACTGCTCTCTGAGTGGAGGAGACCGCCCACACTCACATCTGCTTCTACTACAGTATGAACATACGCCATAACTTGGCGTTCCTCTCCTATTAAACACCGTTATAAACACACACACACACACACACACCCCTATATTATGGTCTGTTCTTGGTAGTCTGCCAGTTCTCTTGAACACTCTGATCTGTTTGAACAAGTTGCCATGTCTAACAGAAACTAATTGTCTCTGGGTTATCTTACACACAGTACACACATGTTGTCCTTCAGCCAGCACACAGAACTCATAACATACCTGAAGCATTACTCGTCCATTAGCTCTTCTTAAAGGATTATACTGGGACTGGTTGGCCTTTAGAAACAGTAGAGCACACACACATCTCTACTGGGACATTTATAAACTAACAAAAGCTGATAACTCATCAACATTTATGCATCTGTCCTGTTAGAAGTTCTTATCTTCGTACTTCTCCCTGACATTAAGACTGTTTTAGACAAGTTTAATCACCATAGAAGAAGAGTTTTGCACTTGTTGCAGTCAGTGTTTAGTGCAGCTAGTTCTCCACCAAATATAACAGGAGAGTCGTAGAGTCGTCCAGTTAAAAAAGGGAGTATAGTAGAGATTCCTGGTGGATGACTTTGTAACATGAACGCTGTACTTCTACTGTTTTTCCTTGAAATTGTCATTATGGAAGATTAACTGATTGTCACTGTGATAAGTTTCCAGACTCATAATATCCTGTTCTATAGTAGAATAAACTGCTGATAATAATCCTTCAGACTGTTGGCCTTCCTGCCTTTGGATCATATTCCATCATCACACCAGTAAAAAACACGTCCAAACCAACACAGCAGCTCTGTTTTCTGTCTGAACCATCCGGGACTACCAACGTGATAATACTACCATAGGGCTGTCCAAGGTAACACCATAATAACGCGTTAATGCAAATTTGTTTAACGCCACTAATTTCTTTAAGTTGTTTTTAGGTTGTAGTAGGCTCAGTTTTAAAGCTAAAAGTGACGATACTGGTATCATATGAAACTAGAAAACCTAAAGAATCCAGTTTTCTTCTCCTAAATTTGACACTTTAATCTCAGAGAATATCCAAGTTTTTTTCTCGTGATTTTATGACTTCATCATCTCGCAAATTTGTGTTTTTTTTCTCTCGTAAATTTGCCACTTTAATCTAAAAAAATATCCAAGTTTTCTTTCTTTTTTGTGTGTAAATTTCCGACTTTAATTTTAATAATAATTCTGAGTTTTTCTCTGAATATTTCCCCCCTCCCCCGGCTCCATAATGATTTATTTATTTGTACTTATAATGGCCCAGATATGTTGTCGTATTCAAGATAGAAAAAGACAGAACCAAATGAAAACAGTCCTGCTTGGGTTGTTAAGTGCTTAGAAGGGTGAAAATTGGACCGTCACGTACATAAAACGTATAGAAGGGACATTTCCATTCAAGGTAACACTCTGTGTCCACGCCAAGCATGAAGGAGGAAGTGATGACACCACATCAACCTTTATAAAGAGTATGCAGGTTAATGACATGCCGAATGTATTAACCTTATTTCTGTCGCTAGTTTAATCCAACTGCAGCTGCATGTTTATCAGCCCTGGCGATCTGCCTCGAGTCAAGGTAATGTGACTATTCTGTTTGTTTGTGTTGGTTAATGTTGGTGTATAGATGGTATCCATAGCAACGGGGTCATCAGGTGCCCCAGGAAAGGACGCATCTAGATGATGTTTAGGCACCGCCAAGGGATGTTTTTACTCTTTTATATCTCTAACTGAGGTTTATTCAAAGATTTAATCATTAATGTCACATGATGTCAACTGGAGCTTAATGAGCTTCATTTAATCACACTGAGACGCATTCCTCTGGGACACACACACACACACACACACACACACACACAAACACACACACAGCTGTCCCAAAGCTTGTACAGTATCACATGAGCCTTAGTCAAGCTGGAGTCATGTGGCTGCATGTATCCTCAGAGAGACCTACAGCTACAGACGAACACAGACAGGCAGACATCCAGGGGACATTATACAGAGTTATCTTATATTTTTAGGACAAGTCACTTACTGATAAATTCTGCTCATATGACCATAAAGTGAATATACAGTATGTCTTTTAACCTGAAGCTCGATACGGTTTTGGTACCCATTCAAACGTGTCGGAGCACTGGGTATCAAAAACGGTCAAGTATTGAAATGTGGTATATAAAAGTTATGTGATCTTATTTACTTATTCTCTGATGAGATGGAATCCAAATTAAATCAAAATTTAGCCAATTTTATTAAATTTCATTTAGGCAAAGTTCTTAAATGGCTGCTTGTATTTAGACAACATTTAAAACCAAGAAGGTGATGACCAAAAACCAAGATGGTGACAGCCAAAAAACAAGATGGCTATGGCCAAAAAACAATATGGCGACGGCCAAAAACCAAGATGTTGACGGACAAAAACCAAGATGGTGACGGACAAAAAAACAATATGGCGACGGCCAAAAACCAAGATGGTGACGGCCAAAAAAACAATATGGCGACGGCCAAAAACCAAGATGGTGACGGACAAAAACCAAGATGGAGACGGCCAAAAACCAAGATGGTGATGGCCAAAAACCAAGATGGTGGTGGCCAGAAACCAAGATGGCGATGGCCAAAAACCAAGATGGTGACGGACAAAAACCAAGATGGAGACGGACAAAAACCAAGATGGTGATGGCCAAAACCAAGATGGTGATGGCCAAAAACCAAGATGGTGATGGCCAGAAACCAAGATGGCGATGGCCAAAAACCAAGATGGTGATGGCCAAAAACCAAGATGGTGACGGCCAAAAACCAAGATGGTGACGGACAAAAAACAATACGGTGACAGCCAAAAACCAAGATGGTGACGGACAAAAACCAAGATGGAGACGGACAAAAACCAAGATGGTGATGGCCAAAAACCAAGATGGTGATGGCCAAAAACCAAGATGGTGATGGCCAGAAACCAAGATGGCGATGGCCAAAAACCAAGATGGTGATGGCCAAAAACCAAGATGGCTATGGCCAAAAACCGAGATGGAGACGGCCAAAAAAACAATATGGTGACAGCCAAAAACCAAGATGGTGACGGCCAGAAACCAAGATAGGGACAAAAAACAATATGGTGACAGCCAAAAACCAAGATGCCGACGGCCAAAATGCCGAACTCGAGGCTTCAAAACTGTAGTCCACAAACCAATGGGTGATGTCACTTTGACTACGTCCACTTCTTATATACAATCTATGTTATTGGGCCAAATTTCATGAATTTGAGCCCCCTAAAAGTTGAGTCCACATCCTGGGTAGAAGAAAGAACTCTGTATGTGAATGTACTGTATACAGTATGTGTACTGTGTATTTGTGTAATACAGTGGTTGAGTAATGTGTATATAATGTTAATATTGATGCATCAAACACTCAAACACTTCAACAAAAAGTGAAAAAGGCTCAAAGCGTTGTGACGCAAACTACTTAAAGCATCACTGTCCAACTGATTAAATCAGTCCATTAATAAATATAATAAAGGCTGTTCATCTGTTGTGTAATGAATGTACACTGTGTGTGTGTGTGTGAGTGTGTGTGTGTGTGTGACAGGGTGTTTTCTCGTCTCTCATCCTGTTTGTGAGGAAATGGAGACGTCTCCTTACTAAGTTGAATTCTGCCGTGTGGAGCTCGCCGCTGATTTATGTCACAGACGCTTGTCCTCCACACTTCAAACTGTGATTTATAAACTTCATTAGACGTGTTACATGAGCTCAGACTGTAGTGTTTAAACCTTTATTATATATATTATATATATTATATATAATATTTCTTATCTTGTTTCTGTGAAAAGTTGATCTGACAGCAGCTTCATCTTGCGTTCCTCACATCTGTTTTGTACTGTAAGCGACGGACATACAGCAGATTAATGAGTGATAACGGGGGGGGGGGGGGACACCTGCGGAGACATCCCTCCGTCCCTCTTCCCTCCTCTTTCTCTGGGAAGTAAAATTTGGACAGTGAAAACAGGAAGTAGGGCCTACCGTGTGACTCAAACACACTGGCTCTAATATTAGCCTCTCACACGTATAGAGCCCTGCCCCCGTTTCCTCCGGTCCACGGAGAGGACACCCCTCTACTGACTGCAGCCCTCAGGGAAACCGGGTCAAGAGGAGAGCAGGCCTGAGCGCTTCCTCTATACTCTGAGAGTTTACTGAGGCTCAGGAAAACTAACTGGACCGCAATGAAAAGTGTTTTTAACGCCGCGGGTTCACACTATGTCTTTGTCTGTTATGATGGTCACTGTGTCAGATTATAGAGTCATACAATCTTGACGTGACTGACCCACGACCAGTCAAAGCTCGCCGTCTATAATCGGGCAGATATATCGGGTATTCTGGGTACCTCCAATCAGGTACCAGGTAAATATGAAAGATGACAATGTGAGTGAGGCTCAGACAGAACAGAGGAGACGCCACGGTTTCAAAAGGGGGAATTATCACGTCAGATTATTGCAGACCGGTTTCAGCTTTCTCTCTCTCACACAAACCGGCTTTATATTTACAGTATCTTCGCTCCACTTCACCTGACATTTATTCCCAGTGTTGGAGTCTAAAACAAAGACTGCTGTAAGCTGTGGACTAGCTTTAGTCCAGACCTCCCTGGAGCAGAGCTAGTCCTGATCTTAGCTGTGTGCGACCTACCTTGGGTAATATACTAAAGATGAGGCTACAGACAGTATCACTAAGTCTCAGGATCACTGAAAAGCACTTTTTTTTGTTTAATACTTAAAGAATTAGGGAAGTTTCCACAGATTTTAATATGAAATAGATATAAAACCAGTAGTTGACTGAAATGGTGGGAACTTTCTGACAACACAGAATCATGGTTTGCAAATATGACTAGATGTGATGTGATTTATTGGCCAAAACATGCAAAACTATCGGTATGACCCTTTATGGTGCCAATTTGATTTCACTCACTCACTCCCTCATCTTCAACCACTTTCCCGGGGTCGGGTCGCGGGGGCAACAGCTCCAGCAGGGGACCCAAACTTCCCTTCCTCGCCAGAATTTAGCGCAAGTTTGGAGTGTTATTTAACCTCCTTCATGACAAGCTAGTATGACATGGTTGGTACCGATGGATTTTTTAGGTTTTTTCTAGTTTCATATGATACCAGTATCTTCACTCTAGCTTTAAAACTGAGCCCGCTACACCCTCAGAAAATCAATTGTGTTAATGCGTTAAAGAAATTAGTAGCGTTAAAACAAATTTCTGATAACATGTTATAGCGTTAACTTTGACAGCCCTGATAGTTTTATATACAGACTTTTGTAGCAATTATCCAGTAAGTATGTTGTTATGATTTTAGTTTTACATGTGCAAATATAATTTTGACCACCTCAGAGCAGATAAATCCTGGCGCACCCCCTGTGATCTTTGGCGGACCTCAGATTGGGAACTACTGCACCACACAATCACTTTCATATCGTACATTATTGTTCTTCACGGACGCTTGAATAATGAGCTCAAATATCTGGGATGTGGATTTACTACCGTCTGTCTGTGTGTCTGTTATTTATATGGGTGAGACCTGCTCGGCCGGTATCATTTTGTGCTGAAGGTGAAAGTCGACCGGTCGTGTCCAGACTTGCAGCAGAACAGCAACATTATGACTTTTACTTTTGAAGTTTTTTTTTTGTTGTACTTGTCACAACAACACGAGTTTAAGGTTTCTGTTCACACGCTGCTCTTAACTGAAATATCTGTTTGTGAGAAGTTCTAATAAACACCAACGGGTGCCTCTATATTTACAAACTTATCTCATGAGATAAGAACTGATAAAAGTCCAAAAGCTTCGGTGTTATTGGAGTTAACATGGATAATAAGAGTATTGTCTGCTTGGTTCTTGGGCCACTGTGTGAGTGTCTCTAAGAATAGTTTGTTTGTGCTAAAGAAGATTTAAAAAGGAAAGTGTCCTCAGAAGAGAGGGAGTATAAACTGGGTGTGAAAGCAGCATTCAGAGAGACAAACTCTGCCCTAACGCTGTGTTCACACCAAGAGCGAACCAAACTTTTCATGCAGCGTGATTACATACAAAGTCAGTGCAAAGAGACGAATGAACGCAAATTCACGCCAGGGATTGGACGTCCATTTTGGATCCTTGACATGAAAAAGTTTGACATTGCTCTCAAAATCTGTGTGCTGGATTTTTTCTAACTTCCATTTATGTCCATCGCTCACTTTATGCTCCTCTGGGAAGCAGCCGGGGAAAAAGTTTAATAAATAAATAAGTAAAGAGTTATAATAGTATGCATATTCAAAATATATTTATTGTTCAACACAGGACATTTCAGTAGAGACATTAAATCATGACAATAGAATAGAAATAATTTACTTTTACTCTTGTACGGCTCTTTGTAGGCGGATGTTTTACTGCCGTCCGGTAGTCTCTTTCGGTCCAAAATAGCGGAAGCGTAGCTCTGCTGCTGATGTTGCAACGGAACGACCACTTGACTGGCACTTCTTACGAATATACGTTCTTTGTCTGCACTCTGAACACGCTTTTGAGAGAGATGCACATCTAGTTCTCTAGCTAAATGCACTGTAATGAGTGTAATGTAATCGACCTTCTGTCAGTTACACATTAATTGATGAGAAACATGATAACTTGCTGTGTGAAAGGGAGAAGGTGAGAACTACATGATATAAATGAAATATGAGACAATAACAATGTGCAGACTGACTCTAACCTCCGTCCCTGTCTGTGTGAAGTTACTGGAACACTTGTTATGTTGTCAGACAGGTGGGTAATAAATAATAAATAATAAACTATAGCTGAGTCACCTGTATTCTCATTCTCCTAAACACTCGCCAGATTCCTTCACGTCTTTCATATCTGCATGGATAAAAAAAAATGAAATGCTTTTGCATGGGAACTTACCAGATAAAAATCTGCAATCTAATGTGAGCCCAAAAATAACAACTAAATCCAGCCTTGTCAGAGGCTCTGTTTGACAATCTGGTTTTGGGTCGAATGAAACATTTATTTTTCATTAGTCCGCTAATGTTTATTTCACTCAAACTTCAATTTTTCCACTCTTATTAGTCCATCCAGCAGCATGTTGGTGTTTCAAGAGTCTTCCCTAAACTAGACGTATACTGTACGTGCACTGCTCTGTGAGGTAGGCTGGAGGCTTTGGAGGAGACTAGAAAAACACTTTAACCCTCTGAGACCCACAATAGACCCGTTTTAGTCTTTTTTAGGGGGGTACAGGGGGTCTTTAGGGGGAGATAGCAGGTCAACAGTAGATGTCACATAGAAGTGGTGTACATCATCTGAAAGCTGGGAACCTGAAGATTGCAGCTCAGCACTGTGTGTCAAGTTGTTCTAGTGTATAAGGGTTTAGAACATGATGATAGAAGTATATGATGGTCCTCTCCATGCTCTATTATGTCTTGTAATTTGTTGCAGCAATTTTTGGGTTGATACCATTTGTTACACAGATCTGGTGCTAAATTTAACCATTTTTTTTACCACTGGAGAATTGATAAAAATGATCAATAATCCCTCCAAAACACCACATTAAGACATCAAGACCTTGAGGAACACCATAGAAAAAGCCATGCTGTGATTTGGGATCAAAAACTTTTGACATTTTGGAGATTTCTGCAAGAATTGCATTTTTCGGCGATTGGATGGCCAGCACTTCTGTTGTGTAAACTGCTCAGAAACCCCCTTATTGTCAATCTAGCTAGGAAAGCCATCCATCCTCTGAATGCTCTAGGTCTCTTGTTGGTGGCTGTAAAGTTTCATGAGGCTGTGATTATCCTAGAGGTCACCACAGGTCATTTTATACAGTGAGGTCACGTTTAAAAAAAAAAAATGGTCTCAGTACAATAAAATGGCTCCTATGGGGATTACCATTACACATGAATACAGTTGGGCTCATTGGATCCACAAGATTCTCAGCTTTACAGTGATACCCAATTTATGTAATTCAAGACTGTTTAGGGACCCCAGTATGCAGAAATATTCAAACACACCATTTTAAAATAGGAGAAAATAACACATTTATACTGCATTTGATTATCATAAAGTGGGCATGTCTGTAAAGGGGAGACTTGTGGGTACCCATAGAACCATTTTCATTCACATATCTGGAGGTCAGCGGTCAAGGGACCCCTTTGGAGTATGACATGGTTGGTACCAATAGATTCATTAGGTTTTCTCGTTTCATATGATTCTGTAGCTTCACTCTAGCTCTAAAACTGAACCTGGTACAGCCTCCTAAAGACAATGAAGTTGGTCTCAGGGCCTCAGAATCTCTCCTGCAGCTCTGCTTCCTCTTACAGATGATGAAACCTTCTCCACAACAGGCTTTTCTCAGTAGCTAACATTAGCATTACTCACTGGTAACTGTTTAGTTCCCTCACGGTGATGTCAAGTGTTTCTTTGTCTGATGACATAATGGTTGATGCAGCTTAAGTCAAGACATGTTAGATCTAGAGTGGCCGCGCCTCGAAACGTGCTCCTTCAATAACACAGAGTGCAAAGCTCTGAGGAGACGCTCCTACAGCCTGGACCGTCTCCCACTGAACCGCCATGAGGAAAACGCTTGGAGCTTTACTTTCTGTCCTCCATCCCACCCTCCTCCTCCTCCTCCTCCTCCTCCTCCTCCTCCTCCTCTTTCATCTCTGTGTGTGTCTCTAATGGACCTGATGGCCTCATCAATAATACACTCCAACATCTGTCTGCTTCAGCAGCTTCAGACAACAATGAGCAGCTTCTCCGTGCTGCTGGCTGCTGTATCATACATGTGGCCTCACCACACCCTCCCTCCCTCGCCTCTGTGTAGCTCTGCTGTGGGTCACTGGTCCATCTGACAGGAGCACAACAACAACAACAGTAACAGCATCTACACTGTGTGTGTGCAGTGACTCAGGCCCTGCAGGACAACAATATTTACTTTGCAGAAATCCAGCATGTGTAAGAAGTTAAAGAATAATATTTTCTACAGTTTAAGAAAACCGTCCTATCCAACCCGTTCTCACTCCCAGCTCGTCATATACCGCCGTTTGGTCAGTGCCCCTCAGCATCGGAAACCGACGCACGGAGGCATCCTTTAGTGTGACATCAAAGACCGTACATTGATAAGAAATGACAGTCAATTGTTCGTTCCATTGCAACATCAGCGTCCAGCAGCAGAGCTATGCTTCCGCCATTTTGGACTGAAAGCGACTACCAGACGCCAGTAAAACGTCCGCCTACAAAGTGAAGTACAAAAGTTAAACTAAATCATTTCTATTCGATTGTTATTTTTAATGTCTCTACTGAAATGTCCTGTGTTGAACAATCAAAATATTATGAATATAATAAGCATTTTCAGTCCAGAATGGCGGCAGTGGCTGTTTCGTCTCTTTGGTGAGAGTCCGTTCAGGGAGGGAGGGGAGGTGGATGGGTCAAACAAACACAAAACTTTCAACCAAGAGACCGCTGTTCGTGTCCCGTGTGAAACTAAAAGTAACGTTGACTTATTTTGTCACATCAGTCTCTAGTCGGTATCGTCAGTCCTGTGAGTCGCTAGTCAGTGAAGTTAACGTCAACCACGACCGTTTCCTAACCCTAACTAAGTGGTTATGTTGTATATATTGACACGCCGTCCCCGGTCTGTCCAACGCTAGAGGGGTACCCTGTGTGTCGGTCTCTGATGCCGAGGGGCGCTGACCAAACGGAGGATTTTGAGGAGTTGGGAGTGAGAATGTGTCGGCATATCTGTATGATGGAGTGTGGTGAAAGACTAAAAACTACTCTGGCTGGAGAAGCTCTCTTATTACTCACAAGTCCCCACAGACCAACGTGATGGAGCCTTTTAGCGTCTCATTGTTTTGGTTTCACAGCCCACAACTTTACTATTACTGTAATATTCAGCCAGCAGCTAAAGAGCCAGAGATGTCCCTCTCTTCTGGTTCTAAACGAGCTACAGAGAGGGTTAATAAAGGACATAAGTCACATTACTGATAATGTTGCTCTGCTACTGCTGAATGTGTAAATAGAAAACCGTTTGCTCACATGTTTGCCTTCACAGTTTTATAAAGGTGATAACGTGTCAGTGTTTCCAGCTTGCTTGAATTAATGATGCTTTAAAGGAGCATGTTCACATTACTGAGGCATAATTTTGAGATATTAAGGTTGCGTTTTAAATTCCATACTAACATACATCAGACCGGCACATACGGGTACTTCATAAAAAGTCAAGGTCACGCCCCCTTTTGGTGGATAGAAAACAGAAGATCCCAAAGACTTTGATGTAATTTGATGTATGTTTGGATTGTAATGTTAACAAGTTTCATCTCTTGTTAAACAAACGTTTGTTTTATACACAAGTAATAATAATTACTTTGTGATCTTGCCTGAACCTGCGTTGGCGATACCTTAATAAATGAAGGTTGATCACCGCCATGTCCCATGCTTATCCAGACATCTCTACATATCTGATTGAAAGTGTTTGTGTCAGAATTTGAAAAAAATAAAAAGAATAATAAATAAATAAAAATAACAAAATTATTGCTTATAATTAGAATAAAAACAACAACAAAAAATGATGGCCCCAAAATAGATCTTTATGCAACAATAGAGGATGTGTTATGAGACAGTTAAGCCACTAAAAGTACTATAATAACTAAGGTGGGTGCTGCATTATTGGCTGAACCTATAACCTGCTTTATATTGTCAAAATGTAGTTTTGAGACTTTATTTTAGTTTGACGCTCTACTGCATAGTCCTGAATATATATATATATATATATATATATATACATATAATCTGGCTATGTTCAAATGTGATAATTTGGAGATTTTCTCATTTGGAATCCTTATAAATTGCATATTTGGGATTTTGCAATGTTATTTGGTTGTTTTTATCACTATTTCCGGAGGTTTTAGAGACAAAATAACGAATTGATTAATGGAGAAAACATCCATAATGCATAGGGTTATGTGTCTTATGAGACAGTAAAAGTATTATAATAATCAAGGTGTGTCCTGCATTATTGGCTGATCCTATAGCCTGCTTTATGTTGTCAAAATGTAGTTTTGAGACTTTATTTTAGTTTGACGCTCTACTGCATAGTCCAGAATATTATATA
>CAKAKR010056795.1:13761-29233 GCA_916700685.1 Adelosebastes latens | reverse complement strand
CAACATACTATACTATGACTTTTTTTCGACATACTATACTATGACTTTTTTCTTTTTTAAATATTTTTTTTCAACATACTATACTGTGACTTTTTTTTTTAATTTTTATTTTAATTGATTTTTTTAATTGATTTTTTCGACATACTATACTAGGATTTTTTTTCGACATATTATACTATGACTTTTTTTCAACATACTATACTATGACTTTTTTATTTTCTTTTAATTAAATTTCTTCGACATACTATGCTATGACTTTAAAAAAAAAAAAAAAAAATGTTTCGACAAACTATACTATGACTTCTTTTTAAAAAAAATATATATATATTTTTGACATACTATACTATGACTTCTTTTTTTATAATTTTTTAGACATACTATACTATGACTTTTTTCTTTTTTAAATATTTTTTTTCGACATACTATACTATGACTTTTTTATTTAATAAATTTTTTCGACAAACTATACTATGACTTCTTTTTAAAAAAAATAAATAATATTTTTGACATACTATACTATAACTGTTTTCGACATACTATACTATGACTTCTTAAAAAATAATTATTTATTTTTTTGACATACTATACTACAATTTTTTTTCGACATACTATAATATGACTTTTTTCAAATTTCTTTTTAAATTTTTTTGACGTACTATACTATGACTATTAAAAAAATAATTAAATTTTTTCGACATACTATACTATGACTATTTGACTTGACTATGACTATAACTATGACTTTCTATAACAATGTGGTGGTATTTTGATGCCTCCGTGTGGTGAAAGAGTGTCTTTTCCTCATGTCTGTCCCTCAATTGGCCTCAGTTTGAAAACCTCTGTGTTGGACAGTAACACTCCAGAGGGAGGTCAGAGTGACCTGGGAGGGATTCAGTATCGGCTTCTCAAGGACACTTTTATGGGGTATGTGTTTTGCCAAAATGTGAACTTGAACTTCTGTATGTGGCAGGTGAGAGAGACAGTTTGTGTAATTCCTACACCACCCTACAACCGAGTAGTTTGCTCTTGTAATGGATGCAGTAGTAAAAGGAGGCATTGAGCCATGAACTTCCTCCAGGGTCCTGGAGGGTGTTTTAATCTGTAATAGGTGAATAGTGTAGGACTTTAAATACAGTTACCACACCGTTTAACCCAATCTAGTGTACCTCATGAAAGCTGAAACTCAGCACTTTACCCTCATGGTCGTTGTTTTATTTAAAATCCAATTTGCTGCAGCCAACTAAACAGAAATTTTGCCTACAGACTGCAGTGTAGGGCTGCTCAGTGGTGCAGTGGTTAGCACTGTCACCTCACAGCAAGACGGGTCGCAGGTTCGACCCCGGCTTGTTGTCCTTCTGTGTGGAGTTTGCATGTTCTCCCCGTGTTAGCGTGGGTTTTCTCCGGGTTCTCCGGCTTCCTCCCACAGTCCAAAGACATGCAGGTTAAGAGAATTGTTGACTCTAAATTGCCCGTAGGTGTGAATGTGAGTGTGAATGGTTGTCTGTCTCCACGTTTCAGCCCTGTGATAGTGTGGTGACCTGTCCAGGGTGCACCCCATCTTCGCCCAATGTCAGCTGGGATCGGCTCCAGCCCCCCCGAACGACCCTGAATGGGAGAAGAGGTTACAGATAATGGATGGACGGATGGACTGCAGTGTACTGTAGCTGACAGTGAAGGTTAAAAAATGCTGCGTTCCTATGCTGGCAGCGGACGGTGCTGCTCTCAAACCTATCAAAGACCTGGAGACATGTTGATATTACAGAGCCAACAGTTACTACAGGATCAAGATAAAAACACATGAGATAGTTGCAGGATACTAAACTTAAAGTGTAGAGAAAATCAAATAAATAAGATTTTCTCCAGTATTTCAACAATCCCTTAATTTTTGTTATTTTTGTTAGTTTCTAGATAATTGATAACCTTTTTTAATCTACTATATACAGAAAATGGTCATAAATGTTTATTACAGAGTACAGATTCTTATATAATGCAGACAGGCTTTGTCATTCACAACAATGTAATCACATTTGTACCAATACATCACCCGTTTTTGCAAATATATATATAAATATATATATATATATTTGTTTATATATATATATATATTTGTTTATATATATATATATATATATATATTTGTTTATATATATATATATTGACTGAGAACTGGACGATTCATTGTTTATATTACTGTATTAAGCCTGTGAGGAAGACATGAATAACGTTGAAGATCTTGACCTTAACAAAATATAATAATGCACCATTATGTTAAAAGACACTAACATGCAATAATAAAGTTTCACACAGTATCATAATAACTGATGACAACTATATACAGCAGGAGCAAGATCCGGTCAGATGTTCTGCTTTTTAAAGCAGAGCAGGCTCATTCATTCTCCCAAATACTGTTCATTAACAGTATCTTATTTTCTATTTTACAACTTCCAGACCTTTAAAAAAATCCATATTGTGAAGTCCAGAGTGGTGAGAGACACTATATAGCTTTATAACAAGATATATCACGTATATAAGTGTGTGTGTGATGAAAAAGTGAGAGTACAATATGTGTTTAGGTTCAGTCTTGCTGTCCCAGAGCTGTGATGAGGTCGTGCAGCGGCTCAGTGTCCTCCGGCTCCAACAGGGCGTGCTGCTGGCAGAAGACTGTGAGGTGTGTGAAGAGTGTGTTGAGGTGTGGGTGCAGGCCCAGCGCCAGTGTCTCTCTGTAGTGAGACCAGTAAATGTGAGCTAGAGTCCTGAAAAACAGCAAAAACACCTTCTGGACCAGAAAGCTGAAGCCTGTTGGAAACACTGAACCTGGAAAAGAGGGAAGAGAGATAATGGCTTTGGGGATGTGTAATGTGATGCAGAACAATGCAGCATACCGGTAAATAATATGCCCTTTTACCTGCTTTCGTGGGGAACACATCTTCATCAGTCAGTAGCTCCTGAATGTATGACATGGCATAGTCAAAGTAAAGCGGGGCAGAGCACTTCAGCTTCCTGCCGTGGTCATCGGTCCAAACATAAACCCTGACAACACCAACACACAGAGACACAATATGCTGTGTGTTCAGCCTTATAAAGGAACATTATAAGTGTTTTTATGGTCAAAAATGAACTTTCACTATCATGCCTCAAGTTTAGCAATTATATGAACAAACATTGCACAAGTGATACTTAAATATATCCAGTATTCTGCTTTATAATTGCTCATATGCAGTGCTGCTGCTGCTGCTACAAAGCAAGCAGGGCTGTAACTGTGAAAGACAGAGAAACTGGAGGAAAACAATTTTTCTACAATCTTCAAGGGTCAGTTCACCCAAGTCACAACAAAACATGTTTTGAGATCTCAATTCTAGTGAAACTTCTGCCACCATCCCATTCACCGATTTATCATTGCACCCCTATAGACCTTTTCTTTGCCATTCTGTTGCTAGGGCAACAGCTTTGGTCCAAGTTTACTTCCTGTCAGCTACTGCATTAACAAACATTTCAACAGGAAATACAAATGGACCCATTTAGACTGTTTGTATTGTGAAGTTTGAAAAGGTCTATATGACATTGTCGGACTCACGATGGAGAGTTTTAAAAAGTAGCAAAATCAATGCAGCAAAACCAGAGATAACGTCTTTTTTATTCCACTCATTCTTCTTCCTCGTCAAACCTGGCGCCTACATTGCCCACAATGCAACTCAACCGCCAACACAAAGATTTTAGTGTGTTATGTTAGTAGCAGTTAATGTAGCCTCGAGCAGCTAGCATCAACCAGGGTCATGTCTAGAAGGTAACCCGCAAGTTGTGAAAACTTGCAAGAACGTGTAAAAACTCTCATAAGACTCGCTGCCCGACGACCTATCCTAACCTTAACCATTCGAGGTCAATGCCTAACCCTAAATATTTGACCTTTAACCCTTACCATCTCACGAGGGTTTCCTTCTTGACATGACCATCAACTAGTGATGAGGAGTGTGCTACAGAGGTAACCTCATTTCTTTCTAACTCCACACCCCCAGATTTTTTCAGTTTCAAACAGATGCTAACTCAAGTGACATCACTTGAGGAAATGTATCAGATATCATACAGCTCCCTCTGGACTCACCAAAGATGTTATACAACTTTTATCACATATGCAGTAGTTGGCTACTTCCCAAAACCTAACAGACTTTGACTTGTAAAATTGTTGGAGTTCCCCTTTTAAAGATGGAGGTGAGTGTTGAAGAGTTTCATTTGTGGTCCCCAAAGCATTTTCATTGTCTTTCCAGAAACTTTAATTTTCCTTGTTATTCAGGATAATCCACAAACTGCACTGTCAACAGTTTTCGTGGTTTTGGGATGATTACTTTGGTAGAAAGTTTAAGGGTTCACCGTGGAGATCTCAGAACATCTGCAAATAAAACTTAAAGTATCTTCATGACATGATACTACTAGGACAAAGTGAGAAAATATGAGCAGTATAACAGTAACTTACGTGTTGTCTGGTCCACAGGCAGTTGGGCAGGTACTGGGAGTGCAGAACTCAGACAGCGCACTAGAGAACAGGTTTATATGCTTGAAAAACGCCACCGCTGAAAGAAATCAATAGGAACAAAAATGTACACCTTGTACATATTGCTATGTTTGTTTGTTTAAAGTATGTGGGGAGGATAAGAAGCAGGAGAAAAGAGGTACAAACAGTACAAAATCTGCTGTGTTTAATGGGGTCTACTCACTGTTGCTGGCAAGCCACTCTGCCCTGTCGACGCCAGGCGGCAGCGCCGTGAGGGCAAACACATCTGTGTGTGTGACCAGCTGGCACATGTACTGCTGCTGCAGATACGGACGCTCCCCCAGATTATTGTTATTAATTCCACTTTGGGGGGGGAAGACACAGTGCACAGTTAATGAAGCAGAGGAAGAAAGAGAAAGACAGAGAGACAGAAAATATCGCTGTGTGAAACAATCAATAGGTCAGTGGATTAATTACTCCTGCTGCAGTCAGTAGATAACAGGTTTTACGCTCCCCTCTGTGGCTGGCACACACTCATGCAATCACATGCAAACAGCGCTGTAACTGCAGAGCTAAGAGTCCCATAAACCAGCATTTAATTGAATTTAATGAAGGCAGTTAATTCAGAGGCCAGAGTAATTACTGTTAATGAAGCTCACTGCTGCGGTGGTCAGTGCCACAAAGCAAATGACCGAAAGGACCAACATTGTGAATGATAATGTACAGAGCCGAGTGCTGAGGCCTGCTGGCTTTCCAGGGCTTTCCTACATCGGATCATATACCTACTGATAAAACTACAGCTAGTGCTTCTTTATAATCAGTCACACAGGACGGGCAGCTTGGGAACTTGTGATAACTACAGAGTGTGAGTGCAGGAAATGAATGATGTTGTTTGCGAATGCCATCGTGTACTGGAAAGTTAAACTTGGCAGCATGATTTGACTTTATGCAAACAGGGAGGTGACGCAGCTAGTGTGCTGTGATGATGATGATGAGGAGTGCTCTGCTCGGTCTGTTTGACAGCAAGAATGTTTTTTTAAGAGGGCGCTTTGGATTAAAGTGAATATTTGAAAGTGTAGAGGAACCAGGCAGCTGCTACACTCAGTTTTTGGATGTCTACACACCCACACACACACACACACAGCAGCTGAGAGTTTACTCAGTGTGACCTTGCCTACTGTGATAAGGGAAACACAGTGCTCTCTGTGGCGTTGCACTGCCCCTGGTGTAAATGTGTGTGTGAGTAGGGAGAATAATGGTCTAAAGAGCAGGTATTTGTCCAAACTAAAAGGTCAGAGGAGGTAGAGAGGGAGGAATCGTGACAGAGCTGAATGTAAACATTAGCTGTACAAAAGGTACAGTAGTGTAAATCCTCGCCACACTTCTCTAATGTCCACAGGAACTTCTTTTAACGTCCTGTTTTGTTCAGGCTTCATGGTATTAACTAAATTGCCGCCTCTTGGCTACCAGAGTTGTCAGCACACAAGCACAATGAACCCGGAGCTACTTGTAATGTTGTGTTTGTGTGTAAACACACTCCTCTGTGACCGTGCTCTCCTGCTCTTGGCCATCTGTTTACCTTTACCTCGGCCGTGAGGGTGAAATAAACAGGCCTCTTCAGCGCAGCCAGCTGGCTCTAAAAGATTCATCCTAGAGCAAATATTTGCATAAAAACCGTGTTTAAAAACCACAGTCTTTCCTCGTCTTGGTTCAAACTACCAACGTGTTCCTGCTGTTAGAGGAATCCACCTTCACTGATGCCATCAGACAAATATGTAACACGCACACACACACACACACTCAGACACACAGACACACACACACACACACACACACACTCAGACACAGATTTATCTGGAGAACATTCCTGAGTAAACCATGTGCGGCCAGCTTTCCAGTCATGTTTCCTGCACACTATCCATTACTACAACAACATCCTGCTTTTCTGTTAGTTTATGTTCTTTCAGAGTATTTAAAGGAGACAATAGAAAGATGGAACAGCAAAAATGCAAAAATGATTTCCAGATAGGAAACTGAAACATGAGTATAAGTGTAAGGCTGATGAAGAGAGTTAAGAGGAAAAAAGAAATGCAACTTACAGTTTTTCACTGCTGATGTCAGAAAGCCGAAGAGTTTTGGTGTCTGCCTTCTTAGCCGAGGGGTAACTATGGCAACCCCCCATGGCGTAAAGCTAAGAGCAGAGCTGTTGGTTGTGCCAGCCCCACTTTTCCATCCCAAACATACTAACCCACACACTTCTTCTACACACTGTGGGCAGCATATGGGAGCTCCGGCACAAACATCTCTCAGCTCACAAATGAATCCATACAGCTGACAAAACACATAATACAAAAGTTTTCCAAAACACAACAAAATAAAAAAATAGTCCAAGTTTTGAGGATTGTCTCTCCTTTCGCTCCAGTGATCCAGTGTCAGTGAGTATATGTCTCCTTTGTCTGGAGTCCCACACCCCACAGGCTCCTCCTCTCCCAGCTCCGAGCAGACAGGCAGGTTTCTCCACAACCCATTAAAGTACAAAACACAACTCCGCCTTCTTCCCCTTTCCAGCTGCTGCATACACACACTCCACATGTATATGCACTCTCCACAGAGAGAGCAGGCAGGTGCAGATGGCAAACTAAAGGTGGGTTTTTTTTCCTCTGTGGAAGTGGAAAGAGATGGATAAGAAGGAGTAGAAGGAACAGGTGTGTTCAGTGTCTGTGCCCCGCTTGTAAACTATAGAGGAATGTGATGACGTATGCTGTACATGATGTATCTGAGCCAAGGAATGAAAACACACCCTAAGTGAAAGGGGCAATGATATATAGACAGGACTCCAAGCTGAAAAGTTAACATGAGAAGTGTACTAACACAAAAGACGGGCAGGTTTATGTTTGCACAGCAGGGAGATGGTGTAGCGTTAATTGTCAGTGTGGCTCACATGTGTAGAAGGCATATTGTAAGGAGCTGGAGGCAACATAATCCACTAGCTCACCTGCCCCTAAGGTAAACATATTTGTGTTTCCATGGACCAAGTCCTGCTCTCTCTCTCTCTCTCTCTGTGTGTCTGTCTGTACTGTATGTGTTTGTGTTACAGCAGGATGCAAATGTAAATTTACAAATTTGTAATTCTGATGTAAATCACAATTCAGCACAAGAACTTCCTGATCACATTCGAAGCCCTCCATGGCATGGCACCCTCTTATATTTCTGAACTCATAACCCAATACCTTGCACCAAGATTACTTAAATCTTCTGACCAATTGCTATTAAATATCCCACGGTCCAGACTCAAAACAAAAAGGGGGAACCGTGCTTTTGCCATTTGCCTCCCCCTCACTGTCAGGTCAGCTAAGACTGTACCACATTTTAAAAAACCTTTTAAGAGCTCATTTTTATACACTGGCATTTTTATAAGTTTGTTGCTTGCAAATCCTTTGGTTTTGTGTTTTATTTGTCTTTTAATTCTGTTTTTTTTTAAAAATATTATATTGCTTTTATTGTTGAGTATCTGCTCCCGTTTTATAAATTGTATATGTTTTCATGCTGTGTACTACTATGTATTTTATTATTAACTGTGAAGCCCTTTGTAACTGCTGTTTAGAAAAGTTATAATAATAATTATTATTATTATTAAATGTGAGACAAAGACAGGCTCATGCTTTTTCTTGGTCTGACATATTTATTAGGTTCATATCTGAATGTACAAGCTAAATTGACAACAGGAAACAGACACATTACTCCCTAAATGAAAAAAAAAACGAAAAAAACACCAGCATCAGTCCACTTTACAAAAAAAGGCATTTTACAACACGGCTGCCTGTCGCACCACTCCCACATACACTCCCACTCCCACTCCCACACACACACACATACATACCTAAATATATACACACACAAATGTAATCAGCTATAATGCAAGGAAGATTTGAAATGGCCTCAGTGTAAGTAACAGATAATGGGATGAAGAAACAATTTAACACCCATTGTCTCTCAATTAAAGTTTTGGGCATACACTGTACAATACAGCACATACCCAATGAGGTGAATGAGGCTAATGTGCAAACTTAATGGCACTTAAAGATGACTGTATTGTACCTCATGCCATTATGCATAACATCACACCGTACCCGTAGCTACACTGCACACACACCACACTCTCAAGGTGAAGGACACACACATACACACACACACCAAAACACAAAGGTAAGGGTCAGTCGCAGTGCTTAGGTTTGGCGAAAGACGGGATGACGTATTCTGACCCTGTACACACCCTGACAACAAAACAGCCCTGTTTTTCTCCTCTAACCCTGACTTAAACCAATGCTTTCTCTCTGTGCAGCTCCACTTCAAACAACTCAAAGTGCTGAACAGATAAAAGCAAAATATCTGTGATCTAAGATGAATCTTTCAAGTCTTTCTTTGACTTGTGGCATCCTCTGCTAACTCCATCACATGACTAAAAAAACAAAAAAACATGAGAGAGGGATCAAACAAAGACTGCTTTAGATAAACTTAGACCTGTGACACCATTGCAAGAAAGGAGGCTACTTCACAGATATGAAACCCAGTTGTAACACTGGTGGGAAGACACACTTTGGCAGAAAGCATCGAAGAAAAAGTATTCTAAATTATCTACATAACTCACTCGTTCAAGTCAAACATTCCCACCTCTTTGAGTGGGGAATAACGTGGTGGCACTTGGCACCACCAAATACAAACCAAAAGTGCTTCTTGAAAAAGTGCTTTTAAAATAAATACAACAATCTATGTAAATCGTTCCATAGGCATATATGCAATTAAAGTCAACTCCTGCCCTGAGAAAGAGAGAGACGAGGAGAAAGATAAAGTAAAGCATGACTGTCTGGCACACCCAAACCTAAAGGATAATCCTGGTTTATTACAACTTGGGTCTTGTTTTTGTCATGATTACTATCGGTTATGATTAGATTGTACTCAACAAGTTGATAAAATGAAGAAAGAAGATCAGCAATCAAACTGGTTTTAAAAACAGTTTAGTCAGATTATCTAAACAACATGAATGTGTGCTCACCCAAAGTGTTGACATTATGGCTGCCACGTACGATTATTTTCATTACTGATTAATCCGAGGAGTGTTTTACTGATTAAATCGATTCATCTTTTGGTCTATAAAATATCACAATATCTTAAAGCCCAAAGTGAACCCATCAAATTGTTTGTTCTGTCTGACCAACAGTCCAAAGACATTCAGTTAGTTATAATATTAGACAAAGAAAAGCTGCAAATTGAGAAAAGTGAAACTAGGTAATGTTTGACATTTTTGCTTGAAAAATGACTTTAACGACTAATTGATTATCAACATAGTTGCCTTATATTTATCAACTATTGGATTAATCAACAAATTTGTTCAGCTCTAGTTGATAATAATCCCACATGACATTAGGAAAAGTTTGTGCTCACAAATAATATGATAAAATGTAAAAGCTGAAGCAGTCATTTTGGTATTATTTTATTATGTTCACCTGTGTTTTCTCTTCCTAACAAGATCAGTTAACCTGGTGTTTTGTTTTAAACTGATGAATGAAACTATTGGTGCCTTCAAATGAAACTTGTGTAAACTTGTGTTTACAACATGGGAAGTTGTGTACACAATATAATAAGTCGTCAGAATACCGCTGCTAAGCAATGGCAATATTAACGTTACTGTTGGCATCTAGAAGCCAACAACAAAGCTAACAATTTAGCAAGCTAGCAAGTGGGTAACATAAAGCAGGAAATGCAAAGGCATAATAATGGATGAAAAAGATGAGGCCGTTGGGAATATCAACATTTTCCTCAGACATATTATAAAATTATGAAGAATTACAATATACCACTAAAATTACAATATATTAATTTATTATGTACCGAAAAATTTACTTCCATGGCTTCCGCCATTTCAGACAATGTCAACAAACAACTCGTGAACTCGGAGCATTCAGAATCTTTCCACTTATGAGGTCATGAATACCACAAGACAGGGGCGTTCTTATGGACTCTTCTCGTGCACCGTATGACCCAAGTTCTAATAAACCACAATTATCCTTTAAGTAAATAACACGGAGGAACCACCGCCCAGACTACCGACTCACATTCACACACACTTTCAAACCTCCATGTAGGAAGCATGTAGCAGAGGAACAGGAACTGATGCTGGGGTATTAACCGAAACACAGACATCATTATTGCCTCATTTCAACAGTACAACACACACATACAATACACACGTTGCAACCTGCAAAACAACCGCCTTTCCATACATTGGATTTATTCCAAAAATAGATATAATGTTTATATATACTGTTTACATTTATATTACGTTTACATATTACCAAGAATAGCCACAACCTAATACAGGTTCAAATTTCACAATATTACATTTAAACAGCTCTGAGGGTGATATGAATTGGTATGTGCACATCACTGTGTTTTTTGCACACGTGTATAGATTTGGTTGTGTATCCATGTGTGTATGGCACGGAGTGTGTGTGTGTGTGTGTGTGTTACACAGGTGTGCTTTCTTTTGTATCTGCATACCTCTCCTTGGACCTGAGAATACACTCTGTAACTCAGACAGAGCTCAAACACACACACACACGTCTACACACACATGGATACAACAGCACACACACACCTCTCAACTACATGGATCTGTCAGAGGTTTGAGGAGGAAGAGACACACGATGCTCCCAAATCTGATGCTCCACATTACCAAAAAAAGAGAGCATCTACGATCCACATGATCAAAGCAAAGAAATCCTACTTGGACTGAGAAATGATTTAGGTAGCATGAATGAAATAAGCCAAATTATTATCACTCACACATTTGCACTAATAAAATGTTTGTCTGGCATGTACATTGAAATGCTTAAGAGAAAATGGCAGCTAGCTTTGCAAGCATCTTGGCTTTTGTAATCTTGGCTGATTATTTGAATACAGTTTTCTCTACTAAAGTGTAAACAGTCAAATGCTCTAATAGAAAAATTCTCTGGGCTGTGATGTATTGCCCAGAGAGCAGACATGCTCAAACAATCTGAAATTTGATGCTGAATTTAATAAAGGTCAAATTTCAGGTATGTGTCTTCTTAAAATGCCACAGCTGGCACTCAAACACTCTTTAACCGCTGCTCATCACAACAGGTAAGACTGTTGTCACTCTCTCTCGAGTTCAATGGGAAAATCATATTTTGAAAATAGTTCATATGTAACAGAATTTGGCTTTTGGGGGTCTTGTACGATGAAATGTTCTTTAAAACACAAATTCCTCTTTGAAGAGGTTCAGTTGTAATTATGTCATGAAGGTGCAGGAGAGATCAATGTATCTACAGTATGTGTAGATAATGTGTAGATATGCGTTATCAGGCATACATACTGTTAAGGGCTGTTTGACCTCAACACAGAGCATCTGCCATTCTTCGGACACAAAAAAGGGCATTGGAGGGCTGCTAACAGGAAGCAAAGGTGGCATTGCGGCGTGTTGAATGGACAGGTATGAAGCGTGTGTGTGTGTGTGTGTATGTATGTGTGTGTGTGTGTGTGTGTGTGTGCCTGTGTTGCATCGTTAGGCCGGTCCATTAGCAGAAGGCTGCGACTCTCTGTAAGGTAAAAAAACAAAAACATAACAAAATTGTGAACATTATAAAAAAGACAGAAAGGAATAGTCATACAAGTTTGGTTTTATCTGCCAAGATTTTGTGATTTTGAGACTTCTGGCACCTCCCGAAAACAATGTAGGTGAACAGAATTTGGGTTATAACCTTCAAAGTACAGAAAAATTACAGTTGAACAAATCAGTAACATCTCTTTTAAAGAGAGGGAAACTAGAATTACCGCCTCGTGGTTGTGTGTCTCCGCCAACCATTGAAGTTACAGTTTACATCCACGTCTGTACAAAATGTCATCACTTCATCATTTTATCCTGTCAGACATTTGTGTGAAATCGTCATAAGTAGCATATGAATTCTTTAGTTATGGCCAAAAATGTGTTTGGTGAGGTCAGAGTGACCTTTGACACACCAAATTCTAATCAGTTCATCTTTGAGTCCAAGAGGACGTTTGTGCCTAATTTGAAGAAATTCCCTCCAGGCGTTCCTGAGATATCGCCTTCACGAGAATGGGACGGACGGACGGACGGACGGATGTACAGACGGGTGTACAGACAACCCGAAAACATAATGCCTCCGGCCACGGCTATCGCTGGCGCAGAGGCATAAAAAAGACCTGTTGCTGAGGATAATCCACAGACCACAGGCAACTTTTCCATAGCTTCTATAGAACAATAAAAACTGCTGATTTATTTCTCTAGTATTGGTGTAGTGTGTTTAGAAATGCCATAGGCTTTGTTATATAGTTTCAGTCCCGTAAAATAGACTAATCGTTTTAGTGGAGTAATGTCAAATACTGATTTTATTGTGAGTTGCCAGCATCCACAATTAAAACCAAGCTAACGTCAGCTGGTCTGCCAACACACGTTGCCATGGTTATGATAAACAGTCACGTTACGGGCTGGGGGATTGGAAACAATTGCAGGAATATGATACATTATACACAGTAAGAAATATATGATTTATATACTTGGTTAACTTGTAAATGAGAGAGATGATTTACTATGTGACACTTACTGTTGTATTTATTGTAATCCTTTTGTTTATATGTTTATTTTTATCTACATAATTGTTAGTCTTATTTTTACTTATTGTTCAGTTGGCAGTTAGAAGTCCCACCACTCTCTGAATCTTTTCAGAATAAATTCATCCCTAAATTATGTCACTGTGAGGATCGCTACTTCATAAATGCAACACATGTATTATAACATTTTCCCTAAAAGTGCCCCTCCCATATTTTGTAATAACCACTGCAATATGTAATCATTTATAACAAAATGCGGGGAAATGTTTTACATATTGCGTTCAAGCTGTTTATTACAAAATGCAGCAGATTATTACAAAATGCGGGTGTCATATCATAATGAAAATTAATAAATAAAGGAGGGGAAATATATTACATTTTGTCGAGTTATTACATAATGTGTTGCTACAGGATGTTTCACCAGGGATTTGAAGTATTTGTTTTGTGTGGTGATCTCAGCCCTTCTTCATTCAGCTGTAAACACACACAGAGACACACGCTCACACACACACAAACACACACTTACTGTGTGACAGCAGCCGACTGGTTAGTTGGACTGGTGGTAGTTGGGTTGGGACAGTCTCCATGTTTCTTTCCCTTTTCACTTTCTTTCTCATCGCTTTTCCCCTTGTCTTTGATGGAGAGTCCCTCTACTGGCACCTTATCTGCTTCGCTGCAAAAAAAACAACAAATAACGCTGTAACTAACTGGAGGCATAGCCAGGGATTGTCACCTGAACTCATAACGTAAAGAACAAAATGCAGATGCTACTTTCTGCTATTGGCTCAATTTCACCACAGTTGCCTGCTTTCCGCTGTCCACACTGGCCATTATTACCATGCCCAGCGCGTACAGCAACACATGAATCCACTTGTCTGTTACTGCCAACATATAGCTGGCTGTGATTGACCAACATCAAAGTGAGTTGTGCACACAGTTGCTAAGGTTTGTGCTAAGGTAGTTTCACCCAGATTCCAAGTAGGACATATCTAATTGTAGCATGCTTGGTACAGTAGGTGCACTGTTTGTTAGTAACCTACTAATGTATTGATTTGTTAGAATGTTGATATGCTGGATTGGTAGCAACATCTGTTCGTAGCATGCTATCTGACATACTGTTAGTAGTGTGGGTGCTCTGAAAGAAAACAAATCATATCAAGAGACAAGAATTATCTGTATTATAAAACCACAGTGAGTAGTCACACACTGCTCTCATCTTTTGGTGTAATTTCATAAGATAACAGGCCACCGTTTTGAGTTCTAAAATGCTGAGTGGACTGTCTCATGCCGGGGGGCATCGTCTAGAATTACAGGGTCATGTTGAGAATATGGGATGAGCCTTGCATGGGGGGAGAGTTTCTGTAGGTTCTCTACAAGCCACCAGTTGTGGGTTAGTATATTTTTGTGATGAATTAGGCTTGTCCTGAATTATGGCAAGGAATTGTTACATCACATCCTGTTAAATGCAACAAGCAAACAAAAGCGTGGCACATCTGTGCTTATGATGGCCTTTTAAATCCTTCACACAACTTCAGGAACACATTCCGCACTCCAGAGCAAAGGACCTCAAGCACAACATACCGTCTGACTGCTGGTCTGAATACTCTGGAGTCAAGGGGAGATGAGAAAGGAGGGAACAGACAGGAGGAGGGCGATATCAGAAGAAAAACAGAGAAGGTGGAAGTAAAATTGTGCGGGAAAAAGTTTGGGAGGGATAAAGGGGGAAAAGGGCTCTATCAAAGCACTTGAAAGTACAATAGGAGAGGGGGGACACGCTGCACCAATCAACACAGAGTAGCTGCACATCTTTTTTGTGTGAGCATGTCTACCTGCTGAAGACTGCCCTTTCATTTTTGGCGTCCACTGTGAGCCGAATGGTCTCCTTGCCAGCCCCCGTGGTGATGGTTTCTGTGGTGACCGTGTCGCTGCTTGCAGACTCCGTCTTTCCTTCTTCCTCATCGCTGCCTGAGCTGCTGGAGGAGGAGCTGTCTGATGCCACCAGTGGAGCTTTTCTTGCCACACACACACTCCACACACACGCTGCAGAGAGCGAAGGAGAAGAAATCATCTGACTTTACCGTGGATGTACGCTCATTTCACTGGAAAGTTTCATTGGAGAGGTCAACTCATCACAGAGGTAAGAGATTAAGAGGCAGTAGTAGTAATGTGCTGCCAAATGCATATAGGTTTGGGTTATATGACTCTATGGCCCTGTTCAGACCTGGTATTACCATACGTCTTGGGTGATCCGATCACAAGTGGACAGCTCTAAGTGCAGGTGTGATCCAGCTGCGCCGGAATGAGTTTTGAAGTGTGTGTGTGTGTGTGTGTGTGTGA